>OZJO01025445.1:0-20002 GCA_900406225.1 Acrobeloides nanus | reverse complement strand
AAAGAATTAAGTTAACATAGGTTTTGGGATAATTTTTTTCTTTTGGTAGGAACATCACACTAATTTTCATTTGTATCCAAACGTACAATCGGTTCTACTGGGACCTATTGCAGTTCACGGAAATTGAAAATTCTAAGAATTTCCAAATTGATTTTAGGTACCAAGAATTTGAAAATTTTTGGAAATTCTGCCGAAATATGAATTATTTGTTAAATAAATGCCATATTTCGGCAGAATTTTCAAAAATTTCCAAATTCTTGGTACCTAAAATCAATTTGGAAATTCTTAGAATTTCCAATTTCCGTGAACGGCAATAGGTCCATGGTGTAAAATTTTTTTACTAGAGAGATTTTTTAGCATTTCATGCGATTCATTCACTTTCTCTTCCATGCCTTGAACTGTTTTGAGGCAACCTTCATAGTCTGAATGATAAATTGAATATAAAGGGGTCAAATATAAAGTATAAAAAAGTAATGTTACAAGGTTGGAAACTAAAATTGATTTTGCTCTATTTAGATCTGCAAAGGAAAAGTTTTGAGCTGATTTTTAGGGTTGACATAAATTTATTCCACAGAAAGTCATTTTCAGAAAATCTAAAAATTTTCGATTTTCGCTTCAATATACGCTGATTCCCTGATTCAGGGTCAGGAAAGTGTTTTCAAACGTTGGAAATGCGCGCAATCGATTCCCCGCATAAAATTAGCGTTAATAGTGTCATTTTTGAAAAAAAGTTTGGGTCGAAAAAACATGCAAAAATCTCCCAAATTCCGGTTTTTTATACACCCTGTATATCGGCTCAAAATCGCATATTTATCGGTGATTAAATCAGTGACAAAATTGTCACTTTTTTTAACTTTGAGTCTTACTATTTAGGTGGCGCCTAAAAATAATTTCATAAGACTTTTCTTACATAAATCTAGAGCAAAAATAATTTTAGATTTTAACTTTATAACCTGCTTTTTTGTTTTTTTTGGTAGAATAAAAACTTACGAGCTGTGGCATTGATAACTCGCAGCTTAAGCTCATCAATTTGTTCTAAAAATGAGTATCATTAGCCTGACCTAGGTCATTATTAGTGCTCTATAAAATTGAAATTTTGCATTTCGCTTCATTTTTGAGGTACGAATAGCGTCGTAATTTTGGTCAAAATTTGAAGGGGGAGATTTTGATACTTTTTGGAAAATTTTTCTTCCCCGAAAATTAAAAATTTAGCAGGCTTGGGGGATTTTCCCCTAGTCCCCCATAATTACGACGCTGAGTATGGCCATATCTCGGACATCTTAAATCCGTTTGGGCTGATTTTGTTTTCATTGAATTTCTGAGATCACGACGAACAACTTTGTAGAACATCACTTTTTATTCAAAAATTTCTGTTTTGAAGAAAATCCTTATGAAAATTTATTTCCTTTTTAAAGGAAACAATGTTTCATAAGGATTTTCTTCAGCACAGAAATTTTTGAATAAAAAGTGATGTTCTACAAAGTTGTTCGCCGTGATTTCAGGAATTCAACGAGATCAAAATCAGTCAAAACGGATTTAAGTGATCGAGATATGTCTACGGTCGAAATTTTGGTAAGGTCACAGAAAATTATGAATATCGAATGTGCCGCTAGGACTAAATTTAAAAATCTTCTTTCATCGAGTACTTTAAAATGACATAAGACTTTTGGATCTAGGAATGTTGCCTACGTTGAGCTTCCCTTGTAAGGCTATCACTTTACCTCTCCCCCCCCCATTTTCATGCCAAATACCTACTTTTGCAAAACCCATTTACAAAAGGACTAAAATCACATGATTTTTCTGCATTTCCATGCAAAACATCTTGTATTATCATCGATGCACTAAAATTAGTTTTAATACTACAACTGTAAAATCTGCTTGCTTACTTTTGTTTTTCATAATTTTCTATACTTATACAAATGGAATCTGTAATATTCCAGGCACAATGTGGGTCTTGTGCTTCAATACACTCTCGGCAAGTTTTATACGTTTGACATCTTTGATTAGCAAGGTTGTATAGAAAGTTATTGTCTCTAACAATCAGTCGTCCATTTCTTAGCATCTCCATTTGTCGGATCTTAATTTTAATTGTACTAATTTATGCTTTCTTAAAGGCGGAGCTAGATAGGAACTGCATATTGTGGGAATTCAGTAACAAAGTATTGGTAGACCAAGATATCACTAGCGATAGAAATTATGGAATAATTTTATTCGTCGTATAACAACTTCTTCAGGCTAAAAGGAAATTGTTATACGACGAAACGTAGCGAATAAAATTATTCCATAATTTCTATCGCTAATGATATCTTGGTCTACCAATACTTCGTTACTTTACTGTATTAATTAATTAAAAAATATCTTACTCCATTAAAATCACACAAGAAGTCAGTGGTCTTATTAAAAAATTTCTTGCTATGGACAACGCTCTTGGTGATTTTGTTGTTGGACAATGCAATATAGTAAATATCAAATTCTTCACCGGACAGATCTTTAAAATGCGTAATTTTCTTAACGCCAATCACCCTAACTTTTCCATGTTCCTTCAATTCCACTTTTGTGGTTGATACAAGTGTTATATTAATTATGGCTATTTTATAGTTTATAGGTAATCTTGCCTTAAAAACCTTTAATATTGGGTTGTTCGGAAAGCACCTCACCTAGCTTTATTCTAATAAATCTCGAGTTAGGAGTTCGTTTTCGACACATTTTTTAGTAGTATGCAAGAATGTATGCTGAATCGATCCAATAAGACTTTTTGAGCGTAATTGATGTTTTCGTGTCAATATCCAGACTTTTTCAAAAAACGAGGACTTTCAAAGATGTAACTTTATTATAAGCTTTTGATATTCTGCCATAGAAGTCGATTTTTGACAAAATTTTCGACCATAGTAGGATTTTTCTATGCGTCAATAAGAATCCATCAGTATTTTTGGCCCTAGACCTCGAAAATATGGTCAGAAATGAATTGCAAATAACAGATCTTTTTGGGGGGATATACCCATCGTAGGGGTACCTTCTAGTGGTCAAAATCAAAAAATTCCTTCCAAAAATAATGTGGATTGAACCAAAAATAATGGTGAATTTTTGTTCAGTGCATAGACAAACCTTAAGAAGGTCAAAAATTTCGTTAAAAATCGACTTCTATAGCAGAATATCAATAAGGTTACATCTTTGAAAGCCAATGTTTTTTGAAAAAGTCTGGATATTGACATGAAAACATGAATTATGCTCAAAAAGACTTATTGGATCGTATTCAGCATACATTCTTGCATACTACTGAAAAATTCAATTCCTTGCATAAAATTACCCCAGGAAAGTTGATTTTTAAGTTTTTTTACTTCAAAACGATTATTCCATTTAAAATTGGGAGGAGGGGGTGTCGGGTTCATTCGGCCCACCCTGTACATCCGTTGGTCTTAATATAAGACATTAAATCTTACAATGCTTTTGACTTTCCATTGCTTATTCTCTTCGAATGGATGTTTTGAATAGAATACATTTGTTTGTTCATTTTGGTCCGTTAATTTGTCCATAATCTTCACAACTTCATACTCACAAATACCTATATCTGTTTGACTTGGCACAGAATGATCGACAAAAACGCCCAAAATATCGTCATCAGGTTGAGATTTAGAAGTAAGAGTTTCACCAAATCCAGAAAACTAAAAAGAGATTGCTTTTATAACTGAATTTGGCAAACGACCATAGAGTCCGTAAAAGCTGAAGTAAAAAAACGTTGCGGCACTATAGCTAAGTGGTACAGTTCTCGCTGTCATTCTAATGGGGGGGGGGGGTTCGATCCAGGAGGTCAAACTTGATTTGCTAAAAAAGGCACGAATTTCGCCACACTAACTTCCGCCATGTAACTTTCGCCACGATAACTTTCGCCACTTTTGTGTCAATAAACATATTAATTTAGACTAATTGAGTTGCCTGATTTGCAATAAATATATACATATTGAAACGAACGTGGCGAAAGTTACGAGTCGGAAGTTGTTGTAGCGAAAGTTACGTGGCGAACATGAAACGTGGTGAAAGTTACGTGGCAAACATGAAACGTGGCGAAAGTTATAGTGCCCTAAAAAATCAAATTTCGACCTCCAGGATCGAATCATTAAGTAAGCCTCCCTCGCAAATTCATGACATTATAAAATTTAGTATTGAACAATTTTACCATTTCATAAGTAATTTTCGACAAATGTGATATGCATTTGAAAGGTATAGAAATATTATCGCTGGCATTTAATTGTGTTAATAAATGGGATACTTCATGACAAGGAGTACTTGAGCCATGCTGGTGGCGGTGAGCATGCCCAGAAAAAAGACAATCCATATCAGCTGAAAAGCCACAAAACTCCAACTATAATGTATTTTTTATGTTAAAAAAAGTATATAACAAACCTTGCCATAGTTCTTTTGGTCAGCAAGGGAAATGCTTTTTACAGCACAAGGACCAGTACATAGGCTTTTAGCTAGAAGCGATTTGGTGCAGTTTTCCTAAAAATATATTTATAAATTCATAAAATGGAACCTAGCACTTAGGCCGTCTGGCCATTGCCCGTTTCAAAGTCGTGGTTTCCTTCTCAAAGGCATACTTACTGTCCTTTTCCAAATATGATTAAGCCTGGTTTCTTGACTATAGGACATGTCAACCGAGTTATATAATTTGCGATCATATCTATAATCTTGCAAAGTACAAGTTTTTTTTTATTGCTTCCACATTTCAAAAATTCACCAAAAATTGCGTTTAAATCCGTTTCCATCGCCCGATGGCTCATTCGAACGTCCTAATCACAAGATTTAAAAAAAAATTTTTATTGAAAAAACTTTTAAATTCAATTTTTTAGCCCAAAATACTGAAAATTACGATTTTTGAGGTTTCTACACAGTACAATATTTTCAGTCTAAAAAAATCGAATTTAAAAGTTTTTCAATAAATTTTGTTCTAAAAAATCCCGTGATTAGGGCATTCGAATGAGGCGACGGAAACGGATTTAAACTCGATTTTTGGCCAATTTTTGAAATATGGAAACAATAAAAACAACAACCTGTATACAGGGTGATCAATAATTTACTCACGATTTAAAAAGCTCGCCAAAAATCGAGTTTAAGTCCATTTCAGTCGTCCGATAGCTCATTTGATAGCCATCGTTACCGAATTTTTTTAGAAAAAAATTATTAAAAAATATTTTATTTTCAATTTTTTAGCCCAAAAATACTAAAAAATTACGATTTTTTAAAATTTTCCTTATTTTCAAAATTTTGTCAAAAATCGAGTATAGGACGGATTTCTTCGAGCGACGGTAATCTTGAAAGATGGGAATCTGAGGGATTTTTTACAAAAGAAATGATTGAAAAAGCTTTTAAATTCGCGAAGATATGATTTCTTTTTCAATAACTCTTTTTTATAAAAAATACCTTAGGATCCCAACTTTCAGGATTGTTGTCGCTCAAAGAAATCCGAACTATACTCGATTTTTGGCAAATTTTTGAAAATAGGCAAATTTAAGAAAAATTGGAAAACCAACTAACTTCAAAAATCCATATCTTGTCGAAAATAAAATATTTTTTAATAATTGTTTTTATAAAAGAAAGTTGGGATTCTGAGGTATTTTTTACAAAAAGAATTATTGAAAAAGCTTTTAAAATCGCGGAGATATGATTTTTTGAAAATTATGCTTTCTTTCAATTTTTGCACTTTTTTTGGAAATAAGGAAAACATTGAAAAAAAGCATAATTTTCAAAAATCATATCTTTGCGATTTTAAAAGCTTTTTCAATAATTTCTTTTGTAAAAAGTCCCTCAGATTCCCATCTTTCAAGATTGCCGTCGCTCGAAGAAACCTGTTTCTTCGAGCGACGGCTATACTTGATTAATGGCAAAATTTTGAAGATAAGGAAAATTTCAAAAAATCGTAATTTTTTAGTATTTTTGGGCTAAAGAATTGAAAATAAAATATTTTTTAATCATTTTTTTCCTAAAAAAATTCGTTGACGATGGCTATCGAATGAGCTATCGGGCGACTGAAATGGACTTAAACTCGCTTTTTCGCGAGCTTTTTAAATACGTAAGTAAATTATTGATCACCCTATACATTGCATATTTAAAAAAACAAACCCGTCTATAAAGTAAAATCTTTGATTACCATTAACTTTAATGTAACTATATTCCGGATTATTAATTTTGATTATTGAATAAATGGATCGTATTTCCTCAGACCCTAAAAATGTCATCCAAACTTTATCAGATAAAAATACTTATTGAACAGTCCTGAAGTTCGCAATTTGCATAACTGAACCATAAGATAATAAAAAGTGCATAAGGTGAGTAGTTTAACATTTCTAAAAGGAAGTTTGGTATGATTAATAAGACTAGCTCGGTTTTGGAAAATTTTAATCTGACCAGTTATGATTTTCATGTTATATTTTGGTGTATTTATATGAAACATAAAGTTAGTTGTGTTCGGTTCAAAGAACTGATAAGCCCTATAAGCACATTTTTTAGACTCCGCAAACATTTTTAGACACCCTTGATAGTCATAGACAAGTTATGATCTTACCAAAGAGCAAAAACTTATTGAAATAACCTTCTGCCTTTTAGACTACCAAACATGTGACGTGTGCCCGGCACGTGCCGGGCACATGTGCTGTCACACGTACCAGTGTGGCACATGTGCCAACCTCAATATGTGACGTGCCCATGGGCACATGTGCCAGGTGTGTCGGCACATGCCACCGTTAACCTCTGGCTTCAATGACTGATGTATATATGTAGCATTCCAGAAATCTGAATTTTTAATATCATGTCTGGGAAATTTTTTTACAGATCTTAGTTTTAGGCCATCCTAAGCATTTATGCTAAAAAATTTTCAAAAATGCACGCAATGCTGAGTTCTGGCGGAAAATGGGTTATATTTTTTATAAATTTGACAAATTTCGCATCTCAAAAATCAGAATTGACACTGAAAAATCAGATGTTTGCCAGATTTGACATCTCAAAATCAGCACTTTTCTGAAAAATCAGCAGACTTGGGGCGCGTCCTCCATTGTCATATGGCAAAATTGTCATACCTAGGCAATTGCCATACGGGAAAATTGCCATACTTGGACAATTGCCATACCTAGACAATTGGCATACCTGGACAATTGCCATACGGGGAAATTGCCATACTTGAACAATTGCCATACCTAGACAATTGCCTTACCTAGACAATTGCCATAACTTTTTCGTGTATGATTATATTTATAATTTTAGCTTGACCATATATGCTTATAGATTAATTTTAGCTTGATTTTTGTAGACATCATTTATACAGCCCTATCATAATGTTTTTTATTATGAGAGCGTTAAAAATGATTGAAATAAATGATTTTTTTAAAATTTTGATGGTTATGGCATTTTCCATTATGGCAATTTTACCGTATGGCAATGGAGGACGCGCCCAGACTTGGGACCCCTGAGTAAATTATTGATTACCCTGTACATCGTTTAAGAAATAAATAAATAAATAAAAAGAAAACAAACACTTGGCTTCCTCCGGCCGATATTTCTGACTATACCTATTGATAAGAAGTCATTACTGATTTAGAAATTTTTTCGAGAGCTAAATTATTACATCAAAAGTTCATATTGTTAAAAATTGTAACTTTATAAAATCGTATAAGATAAAATTGGTTTTTAAACCTGCTTAAAAAATAAAGGAACGGCTTGACAATATAAATCAAACAAAATACTTTTAAACAATTAAACAACAATTTCTTGCTGTTTTTTGTTAAAAATGATAGAGAAAAACATTTTCAAGAACTGTACAATTTCTTATTGGCTAGCTAAAAATTTATAAGAAAAATTATTTTGAATTGTGGTAAAAAGTTTGAGGCATGTTTTGAAATTTTCATAGCAATTCCTCTTATCAGTGCCTAAAAGGTAAGTACGCTGTATATCTAAAATTTCATTGGAACATAAACATCCACGGTGAACTAAAATGCTTAAAAAATGGCTAGAGAACTAAAGATCTAGGGACGTCAACCCTCTCTGTCGCGGCGAACTTGGCAAAAAAAACATAATGATTCTCATTTTGTTCTTCATGGATTTATATACTCTTGAATGCTGGCCCTCACTGTCGCAAAATTATACCTACATCTTATTAAGTGGATAGCATCGACGCTCAGATCAGTGGAGTAACTAAGCGGGGTCCATGACCTCCCTCCAAAACACAAAGAAATGAAAAATTCAAAATTCGTCGTTTTTCTTCAAGTTTAGGGTCTTACAAATGTCAACATCAACAAATAATGATAGACAAAAATTTTTCTTGTATTTTTAGGGGTTTTTAAAACAAATTGTTGAGAAACAATTTTCCACCTCTGGGATCGAATTCTCCCGGTTTTAGACATATGAGCGATGCTCCTATCCTGTTAGCCATGAACTTTTATCTCTATCATTTTTCGCATTTTCATTCTTCGTGCATACATGAGTTTATCAATGTGGTTAATTATGCACTCCACTTTATTAAAAACAAAGAATGTTCCCATGACTAAAAGTCTTCAGGAGTGGCAGGACCAGTATTTTTGATTATTGATTTTTAATTTCGAAATTACTTTAGCTTATTGAAACTGTCGCAATCATTTTGTGTTGCAATCATCTTGTAATAAGTTAGTCATTTGATTATAAAATGTTATAACATAGAAGGAGTAAAATATAGCATAAGTTAGAAGTACCGGGTGACCGAGTGTTTCGCGCTCGGAGGGTTGTGACTCCAAGCACCACTCTCGAGAGGCATATATATCTACAGGTACATCGGAAATGCTCAAATTCAAAATTATGCATCTACAGGGTGATTCAAGAGTTCGTGGACACTTTTATAATTTATAACAACCAACAAAAACCAATGAAGTACAACGAAACTTATTCAAAATATCCTTCCTGACCACGCGTTTAGTCGCTTCGGAAAATCATCAATGACTTTTCTCAACGTTTCCAGTGAGATTTCTTCCCAAGCCTTACTAAGAGCACGTTTCAACGATTCCACGGTTTTGTGAGCTTTAGCACAGGCTTTGACTTCCAAAATGCTCCAAATAGAGTAATTCAAGGCATTAAATTTTGGAGTAGATTATCTTTCGTGATGAAATCAACATGGTTGTCTCGAGCCATTGTTGAGTGCCTCGTGTCAAACCCCCTCCGATGCAAAAAATAAGCAGATTTGGAGAACTTTAAAAAAAGTAAAGTGTATTACTTTTTTGATTTCGATTCGACCCTTTCCTGCGGTCAAAATCACAAAATTCTTTTAGACTCGAATTCCACGTTCCCTACAACTTTTTTTTAGCACTCGGAACTTAATTAAAACGCTTCTGAGATCGTAGATTTTTTATAGGTGTAGCAAATTTACCTTCTCATTATTTATTTATATTATGACTCAAAGTTTTATCAAACTATATAAAATTTAATAAACAAATTTTTAGTCATAATTTCTGTCGTAAGAGTAAGCTATGACATACTTTAGGGCGATTCAAATTCAGAGTTTTTGTTTCCATAACCCAAAATATTTTTCAAATTCAATAATTTTCTTATCATTTTATCCGTCTCGATGAGTTATAAAAAATGCCATCTTTCTTTTTTCCTAAATCAAGAAATTTGAATTCTTATAATAATTTATTAAATCGTTTCAATGAAAATTTCATTGATGCCTGAGTGGCTCTTCGTTTCAATGTTTAAACTTGTTTGAAAATTTTTTCACTATTTTGTTTTGCTCATAACTTTTTACCGTTAGATTTTCAATTAGTGGTCCAAAAGCAAAAAATGCTCACAAGGAAAGGGACGGTACTTGATAGTCACAGGTTTTTTCCGGACCACGTTAAAAATGTAGTAGGAGCTATATTAAGACGATTAAAATAGGTCCGAGATCGCAATTCGCTCATTTTCACAGTCATTTTTCATGCAAACTTCTGATTGAACATTAAATTGGACAGGAATTTGAAATCTCTCAACCGGCCTTTCTTCTATATATCCTTTCTTATGCCACGCATGACAAATAAACGGCTCGAAGCGCGGCGCAGAAAATTGATTCTAGACCTTGTAGTATGAATATGTTATCTCGAATGTGAAGCTTTATATCCAGAACATCCAAGAGAACTGTATCTTTTTGACCATATCCTTCTACATCTTGAAGAAGTATACATCTAGAGGTGGCGCGATTTCAAGTTAAAGGGATCGAGAAATGTTGCCGGTTTGTAGGTTCACCTAAAACTTTAAAGTCGTATATCTCGGCGGGACAGAGGTTTCAGAAAAAAACCGCTCAATAAAAAGTTTGCATCTTACCTAAATTATAAAATGTAAAAAGAATTATCGAAATCGGATTAGTCTCCGAAGAACTGGAGATTTTTGAAGTTGGATATCGTAGATTCGAGTTTTTCAACAACGTAAACTTGGAAGTTAAAGTTTTCGGTTAAAAGAAAGGTTCCAGAACAAATCGATTACTAAAAAATTAGTATTTTGTTTGGGGAATAAAATGCAAAAAGAATTTCTGGATTTCGATTTACCAGTGAGAATTTAGAGATTTTTGAAGTTAAACCTACAAACCGGCAACATTTCTCGATCCACTTGTGCCACCGTGTGGATTCGCTTCAATGAGCAAACTGCGACTTCTGACCTATTTTAATTGTCTTTATATAGCTCCTACTACATTTTTAACGTGGTCCGGAAAAAATCTTTGACCATCAAGTACCCTTCCTTGTCAGAATTTTCTGCTCTTTCCCAGTGATAAAACAACTGGTCCTTTAAGGGTGCACCTAAACATGGGGTGTTATCTCTCGAAGGGGGAGGACCAAAAATTCAATTTTCCAAAAAATGCTCCACAAGGGTACCGCTTGTAACGTATTCGTCTGTAACATCAACGTCAGTGATGTCAACGTCTGTAACGTCGACGTCTGCGACGTCGAAATATGTAACATAGGCGTAATATCGGTGCTCGAAGCGTGCGCTAGGGCTATAGTTTTAGAAATTTGTAGGAACTCACAATCGCACAGATTCGAAAACGATCTGCATTTTACTGATGCTGTGGTGTTATTACCATAGCGATAAGAACATAGGGACCGGGTAGTCCATATGAAAAGTTGTTATAAATAGCACATGAAGCTCGCTTAATGAAAATTAAACAAATAAAAGCGCGCATTTAAATAAAAATTATTTATCTATCTTTATATTTAGAATTTTTGTTATCAGTACATTCTAAAATTAGCTTCACTGATATTTTGAAAACACTTTATAGTTTGAATTAGATCTTTTTTCCGTTTATGCAAATAGAAAAATCTAATTTGGGCCTATTCCAAATATTTATGAATCATTTATTCATATCAGAGTATAAGGAGAGTGTATTTATTAATTCAAGCTAGATTTAAAATCAATTGATTCTTTTTGTATTTTGTAACATTACGTAATATATTAATTATTAAAAGACCAGTCCGGTCGAAACAAGTTGCCATTTTTTGTATATATTCGGGAAGTTCATGAAAAATGGAGCATTTTTTGTTTTTATGGCATGTTCTGAATCGCTGTAGTTTTTGAGATAATTGCGTATGAAGTGGCGATTTTTGAAATTTTGTGTATTGCAACGAAAGCTTGTGATTATAGGTGAACAAGAGGAGTATTGTACGCCCCCTCCCCCCCCCCCCNCCCCCCCCCCCCCCCCCCCAATTTGTCGTATCGAGAAAAATTTCTTTAGAAAAATGAGTAACCAATTCCTATTTTTGGTCAAAAATGTTTAAGTATAGTCCCAAACCAAGTCGTATTTGAGGATCCAGTACCCCCCCCCCTTCTTGTTCACTTATGCTTGTGACGATAGCTTTTTCCATTTTGAATTATTTCCTTCTCAATATACAGAATTTATTGATTCAGGGAAAAAACTATCTTCACGACCCAGGTACAAGCTTTCGTTGTAATACACAAAATTTCAAAAATCGCCAACTTCACACGCAATTGTCTCGAAAACTACAACGATTCAGAACATGCCGTAAAAACAAAAAATGCTCCATTTTTCATGAACTTTCTGAATATACACAAAAATGAGAACTTTTTTCCTTTTGGTCCTTTATTCGTGTCTTATAAATTTTAACGAATTGTAAATTATGACGATTTTATAGGTCACGAAATTGAGGAAACAAATAAGTGATACCGTGAGTTTCCACGGTCCTTTCTTCGTCTTAAATTTAAGAAGATAGATGTTGGATTGGTATGTGTATCAAAATTTTGGGATTCTTATTCATCATATGTATATTATGGTTATGGACTCCAAGGTTGTCTCCAATAAGTTTATTTCAATTTTTATTTTTTATAGTGAAATTCATGCTGCAGTATCATACAATTGTGGCATAAAATGTGCAATTTGTGAAGATGGCGACGAAACTCGTTGTTACAGATGCAATGAAAGCTTTAGGCATTTCGAAAAGAATGGTTCTCACAGAATCTGTTTGGAAAAATGCGATTATTCACATCAATATGAGGAATATGAAGGTCGAGATTTGGAGTGTAAAGAGTGCCATAAAGGATGTGATTCTGGGTAAGTGCGAGACAGAATTTTGAGCTACTACTTCAGGGGGACCACGTGAAAAAAATTTCAAAATATTTTTGGAAATGACCCCCTAGGGGTAAAAACATGCGGGGAATCTCAATTTGACATTTTCTAAGCAAAAAAATGCTTCCTTGATCTTGTGTATTTAAGCGAAAAGTCGCAAAATGCGATTTTTTCGCTTCAATACATAGGCCTTCCCTAAAATACAGGGTATGCGGAAATTATCCGACCCCCCCCCCCATCTGCAATGTAGGATACTTTTTCTCATAACTTTTGATAGGAGCATCAATTCATCGTAATCTTGGTATCATTTTAAAGCTCACGTTCTAAGCTTTAAAATGACACAAAGATCATGATATATAGGTGTTCCTATCAAAAGTTATGACAAAAAGTAGCTTACGTTGCAAATAGGGGGTTGGATAATTTCCGCACACCCTGTAAACCCATGGCGCTAATGGGGTCAAAAACTCGAATTTTCAACAAGTTCACCAAAATGGCTGATTTTTTGTATCCAAGGTACCCATACGTTTGGAATTCCCATAAAGTGGGCGACTTTGAAAAAATTGATTATTGACACGAAAACCTGATTTATGCAAACTGCACCATCGTATTCTTGACAACTTCTTACTCTATTTGAAAAATTTTTTATTGAAAAAGGCTTTTCCTAGCGAGTTATATTCAAAAAAGTAGCTCTACAAATTTATGGAACAACCTAATATTTTTAGCTGTAACGGTTCAAGCAGAGAAGTTCGAGCAGGCGGTTGTTTCAAGTGTAAATTAGGAATATTAGAGGGTAGAAAGAAATTTTGTTTGAATGTCACTTCATTGGACAATGCTTGTGAATTAAATGGATATCCGGAGCATTTTGTAGAAAAAGTAACTGAAGAAAACATTGGTTGGGCAAATGGCATCTGCAAAAAATGTCATGAAAACTGTGAAAGTTGCATAAAGCATGGGACACATCCTGTTCTGCACAAATGTGTTTGTAAACATTTTGAATTAATGAATGGATCTAATACTTATTGCAGTGAAAATTGTCCAGAGTAAGTTCAGCGGAAAGTAAAAAAATGAGAGGGAACACAAAAAATTTTTTGCATGCCCTTTTTAGCTCGTGGGAAGACTGTGACTTTTCCTGCTCAAACATCACCCATCTAATATCCCAAAATTTTAGAGATTTTGAACAAATTCCGCATCCACAAAATTTTTCATATAAACGATGCATTCGCTGCCAAACAGGTTACTATCTCGATAAAAATTATGGCTTATGTGTAAAAGACAACACGGACAAAATTTTTATAATCGTTGTAATTCCTGGGATATTATTCTTGTTATTAATCATTGCTGGAGGACTTGTGGCTTGTTACAAATTTATCGACAATAACTCAGAGTTGAAGAAACTGGGACACAAATGTTCAGAGCCAATATCTTCTTGTACCGATAGTAATATTAGGTTAAAAGAACCATCAAATCAAAGATTGCTTCCAAACCATGCATCAGCGATGAATAAATTGAAAAAAGAAAAAGTTCAATTAACAATGCCAGCTATTGAAAGTCAAAATCTACCTATTTGTGATGAAAATTCTGGAGGATTTAGTTTAGTGCCTGGTGGATATAAACAAGTCGATTAGTAAGTTTATAAAGGTTATTAAGAGGAACAAAACTAGCTATATCATCCTAAAAGGGTCTGTAGCAGACCCTTTTAGGATGTTATTTAATGTTGTGAGGTGACTCTATAACTCTATGATGTACTCAAGGCTCAATTTTTAAGCCATTTTAAAGGACCAGTCAGTTACAACCATATGAAAAAATGATATATTCGAAAAGATCATGAAAAATGGAGCATTTTTTGTTTTTACGACATGTTCTGAATCGTTGTAGTTTTTGAGATAATTGCGTTTGAAATTTGTTACAAGCTCTTCGTTTTAATACACAAACTTTTTTGAATTTTTTGCGGAAAAACGATCAATTTTTTAGATTTTCATAAAATGAAATTGTAACAATTTTTATAGCTAAATGAGACGAACAAAATGACACCAAAATTATCCAATTTGAACATTGTTTTGGGTTATTGAAACGAAAATTCTGATNCGTCTCATTTAGCTATACAAAATTGCTACAATGCTCATTTTATGAAAATTTAAAAAATTGATGCAAAAATCGATTTTTCCGCAAAAAATTCAAAAAAGTTTGTGTATTACAACGAAGAGCTTGTAACAAATTTAAAATTTCAAACGCAATTATCTCGAAAACTACAACGATTCAGAACATGCCGTAAAAACAAGAAATGCTCCGTTTTTCATGATCTCTCAGAATATATCATTTTTTTTCATATGATTGTAAATTACTGGACTGGTCCTTTAAAGCCCACCAATTTTAGCGTTTATCTCGAAAACGATGATACTAAACAACGATCTAGCGATATTATCATTCTTGACAACGAATTGCAAAGAAATGAATTGTTAGGCGAAGGAAATTTTAGCGAGGTTTACAAAGTAATAAAATTAGCCGATAAATTTTTATTATTTTAAAAATTTAGGGACTATTTCGAGAAAAAGAAGTCGCCATCAAAGTTATTATTGCAGACGATGAAACAAAGGTAAATTTTTAAAATTTAAATATAGTCTGTTTCATGAGAAGATAGAAAGAGAGAGGCCCACTGTCCGATCTGGCAAGTAAAGCAACGTTAGGCCATGAGGTTATAACTCATTATGATAAATCTTTTGATTTTCAAAAAAAATTTTTTCGCTCCATTGTTTGTAAGAAAAGTTATATCGAGATATAGATTTGACTGTTTTTTCGTGAAACAGACTTTAAAAGAAAATTCATTGAGTTTCAGGCAGCAATCAGAGAGGAATACAAAATTATGTTAAAAACTAGCCATCCTCATATTCATTCTTTATTGGGAATTTCTATGGGACATGTTTTGCAACTTGTTAGTGAACTTCGCCTGGGTGATTTGAAAAAATATCTTGCAGATAATATCAGTAGCAATCAATTTTTTCCAACAAATCGAAGACTTTATTTATACTGTGCTCAAATTGCTGATGTAGGGGGTTGTTTATATACAAGATATGCCGCAAAAAACCAAATTTTGTCCAATTTTTTCGAATTTTTTAAGTTTCCATCAAAATAACCTAATGGAGGTTTCTATGCGAAAATCGATTACGCATATTTCTAAACCTTGAAAAACTCTTACCTGATTCAGGGGAAAATCGTGTGTAAAGAGACGAAAATATGATAATTCAGGGTCAGGGGCGCCTTTTCAAGATTCGGCAATGAGGGCAATCGATTTCTCACATACAAAACCACCTATAGAGTATTTTGGTAAAATTATAAAAAATTGTAAATTTTTGAAAAAATCGCAAAAAAAAATCTAACTTTTTGATCCGTCCTGTGCATAAAAATTTCAGGGAATGAAATACTTGGTAGAACAAGGAATTGTTCATCGTGATCTTGCAGCTAGGAATATATTAGTTAAAACAATTGATCATGTTGAAGTCTCAGATTTTGGATTGGCCAAAATAATTGGTCACAAAAAAGGAATTAGAATTGGTGGACCGGTAAAAAATTATTTAAAAATTTTTAAAAAAAGTTTTAGGCACCATGGAGATGGCTAGCAATCGAAAGTCTTACAAAGTGCGAATTTACTTATGCTACTGATGTTTGGTCATATGGAGTAACTTGTTGGGAAATTTTCCATTTTGGCATTCGTGTGCCATATGATGACAATACGATAATTAACAAGTGTAAAGATGAGCGATATAGAAAAGATGAGTTGCTAAAACAACTTTGTCATGGTGAAAGATTGAGACGACCAGAGAAGTGTGATATGAAGACATATGTTGAGCTGGTTTCATGTACGTTTATAAATCGCCTCCACAAACATTGGGGGAGGGGGGTGAGGCGCCCAATGCGCAAAATTTTTATAGACGGAGAATGAAAAGGATGTTCATCAACATTTCTATTCGTTTCCAAAATAGATCGTTAATGAATTTCGAATTCTTTTTCATGGGAGCAAGGGGTATGGTAGCGAAAAGGAAAAGTTAGTTGAGACACAGTTCATACGATTTTTCTTCATAACATAAATTTTTTCACAAAAAGTAATGTTCTACAAAGTTGTCCGTCGTGATCTCAGGGACAACTTTGTAGGACATCGCTTTTTGTGAAAAAATTTCTGTTATGAAGAAAATCCTTATGAACTGGGACCCAAAAAATCACAAAAAGCCACTTTTTATTGGGCCACTCTGTATAATTTTGGATTTAAAACACTAATTTTATATTTTTGCATAAAGACCTATCCTTATAATAGGGGGCCCTTATCATAGGTCGGCAAGGGGCGGAGCCTCCTCCTGACCCACGCACGCACGGACCCAAAATTGAGGGGGGACCACGCACCCATGGACCCAAAATTGAGGAGTGATCACACATAGACCCCACCGAACATATGAGGTGATCCATAAAAATTGGGTGCAGAAGACTACCTCAAGCTAAAAAAAAGGTCGTTTTTTTTGGTGGAGGTGGTGGGGAACCACCTCATCGGGGGTCCCCACCTTGCCGACCTATGGCCCTTATGATTGAGGATTTTTAAAGAATTTCGACCCTCGAGGGGACACTTGACCTTCTGTCCCATTCCCTATTCCATGCTTATTGGGTTGAAAATTTGGGGGTAATTTGGTACAATGTGGTATATAAGAAGAAAATTATATTCTAAACTTTTAGGTTGGGAACGAAATCCAACAGATAGGCCAACATTTGATGATCTTAGCACATATTTTCATGAAATCGAGTTACAAATGAAGGATAACGAAGTAAGGGGCAGGAATTTCGTAATACAAATTTTGGTAACATATCATAAATTCTAAAAATCTATTCTTGTGTCCGTACGTAAGCGCGAGATCTTGGGAACTGTAAATCGGATTGACGTGCGGTCATTTTTAAAAGTTAGTAGGTAGGGGAGGGGTAGGTGTGCAGGAAACAAAAAATTTGGGGTACCCCCTAAAAAATTTAAAAATATAATTTTTAAGGGTTTTTTCATAGGGGCTGCGGTGGTACCGCTTGGGATTGATGTGAGCGCCGTTCGATGCGCCGCAGACTCACTCAATGCGAGATCGAGCACCGAAGACGCTCGGTCTCCAGTTTATTTCTCTAAAAATATTTTATAGCATGATTACAAAAATGTTTCAACAACCAAAATTCATTACGCGGAAATAGGCCCACCCAAAACAGATCAACACACAGATCATTATGCTATTCAAATCGAGAAAAATTATGTGCAAAAATCAACGACTAACGAAGAAACATCAAATCAGAACGCAAATTGTGATATCCAAATTGCCACTAATACTACTATTTGTTGTAAAAAGCCAGATAGAATAGCTATGGACAAAATAGATAATGATGAACTTATGGCTTACTCTGAGCAAGATAATCTATCTCCAACAAGTATTGACAGTGGTATTTCTATAACTTCAAATTCTTCAAACATCGAGAAAGAACAATAACTGAGTTTTATGAACGATTATACAAAGATTTTGAACTTGATTATTTTTCTCGAAGAACCTAACAAGCACATTTGGCGAAGAAAAGAGAAATTGTTGCGAAGTTGTTGAAAAATTATAAAAATTAAAAGCAATGCAGCACAAATTTCCAACACCTACTTAGGGATCATCCAGATATTATGTAATGAAGTAGGGGGGGGGGGGGGGGTAGCTAAATGATTACGGGGGAGAGGGAGGGTATCAGGTCAATGATTACGTAATCATAATGTATAAAATTTTTTTCAATTTTTCGAATTTTTTCTAATTTTTTCGAATTTTTCAATCCGTTAGCAATTTTTTCAATTTAAGACCAAATAACATTTGCTGTATATATCATATTATTGTTATAAAAATTGTTTATAAGGATTTTTATTTAAAAAATTTTGCCATTTACCATTGATTACGTAATCATGGAGGGGGAGGGTGGGGGGGGGGGGGGGGGGGGGGGGTAGCCAAATGATTACAGGGGGATGGTCCAAAAATCGAAAATTTTGATTACGTAATATCTGGATGACCCCTTATTAATGATATGTAAAAATATTTTTAGCCACCTTCGAAATCCCGGGATTAGTTGATTCGCCGATTTGTAAAAACGGCAAATCAGAGTCCCTTAGGTACCAGTGATTTTGGCACTATAACTTTGGTCACGAGTTGAGTTTGTCACGCTAACTTTTGTCATGTCATCATAAAACTATAACTTTTGTCACAAAAAATAGATGTTACAAGAGCATCGATGATAGAGTTACAAGGGCATCGGTGATCGGAAATAGTTCGTATTTATATCCGTGACAAAAGTTACATGACGAAACTCGTGACAAAAGTTATAGTGCCGTGATTTTTGGTTTGGGGTCATTCAAGTATTATGTGATCAAAATTTTCGGATTTTTGACCCCCAAAGGGGTATACACCCCTTCTCCGCGCAAAAGTGGTCGACCCCACGAAAATTTGTGCCGAAGGTGCGAAAAAAGGCATAAGGGGTCCTTATGTTTTAAAATTTTTGTGGAAAAATCAAAAAATTTATACTTTTTTAAACAAAATTTTCAATTTTTTAACTGTTTGTAGCCAAAATTTAACCATTTTTGCCTATCTTTAATAAATTTATTTGGGAAGGGATTTTTGTGTAAATTTTTTGACCCCTGCGCAAAATCACGACAAATTTATGTTTAAAATGCAATAATTGGACCCTGCGCAAATTTTCGAAAAATATTTGCCCCTTTTTTCACCTATGCCCCTCTGTAATAGGGGAGGGGGGGGGCTAGCAAAAAGATTATGCTGAATTACTGGACGAAATTCAGAGAAAAGCGATGTCACAAACTTTTGGATCAACACAATACTAGAATGACCCCTGTATAAAGGATACAGGGTGGCGCAAAAAAAGTTCCATTTTACCATTTTTCATGAATTGTGGTACCAAAAATTATTTTTCTAAAAATGACCCTATTAGGGGTAATTCGATGCGAGGAATCGAATGCGCGAATTTCCGAAGCTTAAAAACGTTTCCCTATCCCTGATTCAAGGTCAGTGTAATGAAGCGAAAATAAAAATGTTACTTTTTTATATGAAAATACTCGCTTCTGGAGGGGGCAATCGATTTCTCGCATAGAAAAACCCCTAAAGGGTTATTTTAATGATAATTAAAAAAAAATTTTCTTGAAAAAATCACAAAAATCCGGTTTTTTTGCGCCATCCTGTGTATTTCGGGTCCATAGTTTGTTTCTGTCTTTCAATGTTAGTATGATCTCAAAAATCTTGTATATAATTCATTTTTAAGAAATTATCTCTTAAAAATTATGTAGAGTTATAATTGAAAAATAAATTATTTGTAAGGAAAGTTAATTTCAACAAAAAATTTGTATTAGTTTGATTATTCATTTACTTGGTCCATTAATATATGCAGTATAGAGAA
>OZJO01025444.1:0-18377 GCA_900406225.1 Acrobeloides nanus | reverse complement strand
GAAAAAAATTCGCATAAATTTCAAAGATTAGCATTTTTCTCGAAATTTGCATAAATGATGTACCATGATCTATATACCATTGTAAAGCTCGGGTTACCAGCTATCCAATGGTGAGTCGATCATGTCTCAACTCCATTCTTAAAGGACCATCATTTCTCGAAATTTTATGTTTACTCATTTTTTCTCGTCTAAAATGAATCATTTTTCCAACCAACAACATTTCTTATGTTTTGCCTTTTTTATGCACAAAACACTCTGTTGAGAAAACTAACGAGACTGGAATTTTTTCTCTATTTTTTACTGTAAAATATAATATCCTTTTTATAAACTTTATTTTTCGTTACTTTACTTTTTACAAAAACAGTTGTTACGAAATTTATGGATCGATCAGGATCAAAGAAAAACAACTGACTTTATCTCTCGTTTTTTACACTTTAGTAAGGAAGGATAAAAATTGAAAAGCTTATTGTGCATCGAAGGTGTACGTGATTTTTATGTGTTGTTCGATGAGCTAATGGGAAAAAGGAAAAGTTTTGAAACAGGGGATGTCTCGATTTTGAGATGCGCGGTTTTGATAAGGAACCATTGGTTTAGCTGTGCTTGATCAGCAACAGATCATGCCTTGGACCAATGAAGTGAAAAACTATTTGGGGAATGAGAAGGACAGGAGGAAGGGACAAGCACGCAAGAGATGAAGTTGGAAAAAATGGCTAAAGGAAAAATTCATTCTCATTGGATTTGATTGGATTTTCTAATACTAAATTCTTATTTTGTCTTTTACAAATTTTATTCTTGTATTTTTTCTATTTTTTGATCTTTTTCGCTTATTTAAAAAATTTCTAGCTATTTTCTTGCCATGGGTAGGCTCGAAGAGTATTTACGCTGGCGTACCCATCGTCTTAGGCGTTTGTCTCCTGACGATATTGAAGATTGTATTGTTCATAACACCATGGATGACGGCCCTACGCAAATCTCGATCCACAACGTCTATAGGGCACTCCAAATCTGTACTACAAAGCGTGAAATCGAAGAATACATCGTTAAAAACATCCAAGCTATTTCACGCTATCCTTATTATGTTTATGTCGGCAAAGCGTTTCCAGACGCTCCGGATGAGGCGATCGCGTATGATATCGGTTATGACCTTGGACCATTGAAGATTTACATTTATTCACCGAACGTAACTGGCTTTGGGCAACTCTTTTGGCGTGATTATTTGTAATAAGGTGAGATTTTAGCCCAAAAAATTTAATAAAACATTTTTGTAGGGAAAAATTCAGAATTGCTTGTCTAGTCGCCCCAAAATTCTAGTCATTTAAACGTCAGGAGCTAGTTCGGGGGTACCACCTTTGAGAGCACCACCAGCGTGTTTTTTTAAAATGTTTTTGAGGATTTCTCCGAAAGTACAAAGCCAATCCTGATAGTTTTGGTGTCGTTAGAAAGCTGGATTTCATAGCAATCGAATGACACCAAAATTATGCCATAACTCTTTCTGATTGAGGAGTTATTGCATAATTAGTAAAAAATATCAGTTTTTTCGACACATTTTTTAATAATTATGCAGTATCTCCGCAATTAGAAAGAGTTATGGCATGATTTGGGTGTCATTAGATTGCTATGAAATGCAGCTTTCTAACGACATCAAAACTATCAGGATTGGCTTTGTACTTTTGGAGAAATCCTCAAAAATATAAAAAAGAAAGAAAAAAACACACTGGTGGTGTCTCCAAAAGGAACTAGATCCAAACGTCATAATATTCTAATTTGCTGTAATATATGATTTTTTTGGAAATGGTACATTTCCCAAGTGGATATTTCCCAAGTAAAAGATGAAAAATCACAAGAGACATTTCCAACTTGGGAAATGTCCACTTGGGAAACATCTGCTTGGAAATGTCCACTTGGAAAATGTACCATTGCCATTTTTTAATAATTAAAACATTTTATATAACAAATTCATTTCTTTCGACTAAAATCCAGGCGATCTGACTCGCCTAAAATTTTGACGATTACTATTTGCTATGCTTGGTATATTGAATGTATTAGATACTGGTGCCACTATTTGAACTACTTTAGTGGAAGTTTTAAAAATAGGAAAACTTTTAATGAAGTATTCTTTTAACTCTTGATGTTTTGCTAAGTAAATAAAAATTCCAACGCATGAATTTATCCCCGAACATAAACCAATCGTTAAAGACATATATCCCAATATGACTGGATTCGAACTCGTTGTCTAAAAAAAGTAGATTTTGTTTATAATCGATTTGAACTCTAACAAGGAATAGTATTTGGTGCTAGTCGAGAATAGGTATCCAATAAAACTTTATGTATCCAATGAAAATTTATGTATCCAATGACTTTCAGGCATATTTGACTGAGTCAAATGTGCCTAGGCTTAGGTCTAAGCTTAGGAATAGGTCTAGGCCTAAGCATAGGCTTAGGCATAAGCCTAGGCTTAGAAATAGGCTTAGGCCTAGACTTAGGCCTAAGCCCAGGCCTAAAAATTTGAATTTTTTTCATTGGATACATAATGTTTCATTGGATATCTATTCTCGACCAGCACCTAGTATTTCTGATCTTGTCCAAACTTTGATGCCAAAAGGTAGTGAACAAGTATGTAAGACTATTAAAAAACATTTTAGGTGCAAATGGAACGTCTAGGCCGAGATATTGAATTTCCAGAATCAAAAATACAAAGAAATGCAAAAAGAATTCGACGCATAGTGAAGTCGCACCAGTACCGTCATCTTAAAAATTCTACGACCAACTGATTGTGCCACTATGTCACTTGAAGAAAGACCAATCAATTTTTGGTATGAGTCAAAACATATTTTTTTAAATAGTTAGATTTATTTATTTTTTACATAAAATTTAAAAAAAATTTAAAATATGTTGGCTCATGCCAAAAATTTGTTTTTTCCTTTCAAATGACATAATGCCTCAATAGGATGGTCGTAGGGTTTTTAAGATGACGATGCTGGTTCGATTCCACCATGCATCGGATTCTTTTTGCATTCCTAATTATTTTGATTTTGGAGATTCAATATCTCGGTCTAGATGCAGAGGTCGAAGTTGGGTCTGAATCATCCAAACATAGGCTCAGATCCATCCGTCCTAAGTCCGGATGATCCGGGTCCGGGCTTGGGCCCATCCGGATGAAAGGACCGTCCAAGCCCAACAAGCCTAGGCCTGGGCTTAGGCCCGTTTCGACCCCTGCCTAGACGTTCCGTTTGCACCTAAAATGTTTTTTAATAGTCTTACATACTTGTTTACTACCTTTTGGCATCAAAATTTGGACAAGATCAGATTCTACACTCAAATACCATAAATACTGTAATATACGCCCCGGGACGTTAATTTTTCAACCCCCTAATTTAAAAAAATCAATAAATTTTCATCAAAAATTTTCTAATCAATCAACATCAGAAAACGCTATTCGCTTAAGTTTTATATTTATTGTGCATTTTTAACGGTTTCGGACATATCTGAGGGTGGCTGATTTTTCAATTCTCTGGAGAGGGGGCGTATATTACAGTATTCAGTATTTACAGTATTATTCCTTGTAAGCAAAATTGAAATTTTGTTAACATTATATCCTAATGAAGTATCATAAAATTACTTAGATAACTTTAAAGACCTACAATTACAATCATGCCTACAATCATGGGTATACACCAAAATATAGCATAAGATAATAAAATTAAAGAAATCGAGTTGAAAACTTTTCGTTGGGTTTGAAGTGAATAATTGAGATTTGTATCGAGAATTTTAGTTTTTCTTGTAAGTATAACTACAGTTGATATATAATATGCTAAAAAAGAATCATGGGGTTTTATGCATATGACGTCTAGGGTGTGTTCGTTAACGAATTAATAGATTTACATGGTGATCGATAATTAGTCACCTTCATCATAAAACAGAGACAGGAAAATTTCCGTTTCACACATGTTCAAACCCCCCCCCCCAATTTTGACCCTTTGCGCGCGGAAAAAAATCATCTTGGCCCCCAAGGTAATTTAAATGCTTATATAAAACATATTTAAAGTCAGCTTATAATGTGCGCGTAAAATCGAATATCTAAGCGACTCGCATGCAAAATTTTTGACAACGGTCCCGCGCGCAGGTCTGAGAGTGGTCTTGCGCGCGGACCTCGAATTGGCTTGCGCGCAACTCTCCCCCTCCCCAATTTGGGAGTTTTTGGGGGGGGGGTTGTGCACTTTTTGTTCCGCTTATCCTATAAATCTCAATTTTACTACTTCTTTACCAAATATCAAGATAGTCATAAAGATGTTAAATATTACATAGGCAACAATAAAAATTTTCGTTACGGAAGCACCCGTCGAACAAGTTTCGGGAGGAGAATCATCCAGATTATATGCGGCAAGCAATACATAAATACAACCACATATGAGGGAAATGGCGATTGAATTATATAATCTTATCTAGATAAGAAATTTTGTGGTGTGATCGAAAGAGATAGTAGGTATCGTAAAAAAATCAACATACGATTTTTAAAAATGACTATGTTTTTCTATCTATGGATTATGAGGACAAGGGGGGACTGTCCCCCTGACTTCTTCTTATTGGCCGAAAATATTGATGACCACTTCTTATTTGCCTCGAAAAGTTGAAAAATACATAAGGGTCCCCCTTAGAAAAATGCAAAAATAAAAGGGAGATCTAAAAAAATCGTGATTTTTACCTCTTTTTGGTGTTTTTTCAAATAAGAAGTGGTAAAACTACTATAAATCGACCATTTCGTTCAAAATTTTCTAAGGACCACATATTATTTTGGGACCCAGTTCCCCCTCCTTGCCCACATATGCTATGTATTAAACATGCATTACCAACAGGGGGGGGGCTGTCCTCCCTCCTCATGTAGCTAGCATCAAGCTAAAAGTTAAAGATACATATAGCCTTGGAGTTGCGAAGCTGAGTTGAGACTTTGATTCCAAGTCTCAAGGCTATATAGCCGAGCCTTGGGGATATAACCCAAAACATAAAAAATGGTTGATTGACACCATATAGCATCGAGGTAGCTCGTTCCCCCTCCTTGTTCATGTATGGGATTAAATTAAGTGCTCGAATCCTTTTCCTTAGTTACCTTAGATTTATTATGAAAATACACTAAAGGCTTTCTTATCGCCAAAAATCTATCCAACGCCATCGATAGCATAGTTAACTGTCCTGAAATGGCACCAAAAATCCCCGGTAAGGCCAACCCTACACATGTCAACCGATTATACTCTTTTATATCTTTTGCATTCCTATAAAAGCTATAAATAGCTGTTGATAAAATCCCGATCCCATCAAAAATCTCATTGAACGCTAATAAACCAATTAAACAATTACAAATAGAAGAACGAAATTTGGTATATCTTAGAACTATATATAAAATTATGCCATTTCCAAAGATCGAAATAGGTCCAATAAAAAGTTGGAGTATTAATACGGGGATACTCTCATCCGATGTATCAAAAGACATTTTGAGCATTTTTGAAAGATCTGCAACTTTAAGACTTGGTTTATATGACAACGAAGGGGATAATTAAAGTTCGAAGCTACAAAATACTATTTGAGGAAAAGGTAGATAATCATCAAAAATTAAAGTTTGCAAAGTGCTAGCCATTTTTCTCAGAAACTTGAGTAAAGTTTAATTCGACCACTAAACAAGGAAATAAGTTTTTTTGCTTGCGTAACAATATAGACACAGGCGAAGTAAATTTGGATGAAGTCTGATTAAAACCGAAAAAACATCTGTACTATGAAAACTTTAAATACACTTTTTAATTTTTTTACAAAATTGTAGCTTGTTTCTTATTTTTAAAGCTCTATGCATTAATTTTGATCATATGAAAAAATAATATATTCGGAAAGATCATGAAAAATGGAGCATTTTTTGTTTTTACGGCATGTTCTAAATCGTTGTAGTTTTCGAGATAATTGCGGTTGAAATTTTGAATTTGTGTACAAGCTCTTCGTTGTAATACACAAACTTTTTTGAAGAAAAATCGATTTTTGCATCAATTTTTAAAATTTTCATAAAATGAACATTGCAGCAATTTTTTATAGCTAAATGAGACGAGCAAAATGACATCAAAATTATCCAATTTGAACATTGTTTTGGATTATTGAAACGAAAATTCTGATTCATGTTTTCGTTTCAATAACCCAAAACAATGTTCAAATTGGATAATTTTGGTGTCATTTTGTTCGTCTCATTTAGCTATAAAAAAATGCTACAATGTTCATTTATGAAAATTGAAAAAATCGATGCAAAAATCGATTTGTCCTTTTCAAAGTTTGTGCATTACAACGAAGGGCTTGTAACAAATTCAACATTTCAAACGCAATTATCTCGAAAACTACAACGATTCAGAACATGCCGTAAAAACAAAAAATGCTCCATTTTTCATGATTTGGCCCAATTTCGGCCCGATTCAGATGATGATTCAGACGAACCTGCTGACATGTTGAGGACTTCGATGTACATGTCGGCAAGAAGGGAATGAGAAAAACTGTATTCCGTCGACAATTTGATCGCTTTCATCTCATGCGACGTAAACCTGCAAATATGCCTATAGGCAAGTTCCTCACCTAATATACTTCTGTACCAGGTTCAAAATTTTGGGGTCAAAAAATTGCCTGATTTGCAAGAATTGTTTCAATAAACGCTCAAAATCGTACCGAACGTCTCTATGCCAAAAATTTTCATTTTTGCGCAATTTTTTTCGTTCGAGAGATTTGTTCTCGATCTCTCATCGAGAACAAATTTTTTAATTTTCAATCTATCATTTCCATAGACAACTTCTATAGAATCATGGAAATATTATTGATGTGCATATTTTCGCTGTAATAAACAGATGCCACTTCACACGCAATTAACTCGACAACGGTAACGATTTAGAGTTTACTGTAAAAATAAAAAATGTTCCATTTTTCATGAATTTTCATAATATCAACAACAAGTGCAACTTGTTTTCGAGTGGAGCGGTCTTAAAACAAATTTTTATGGTTTATTTTTGACGTTTTCGAAAACTAGGTGTAAGAGGAAATTTTATATGGATAAGCGGAAGTTTTTCGGAAGTTTAAGAAGTCAAAAATCTTAATAAAACGCGTAAATTCAAGTCATCTAAACCATGTGCAACTGCATCAAATTCTTCATTATCTTATATTGTTCATGCCGAAATCATCGGAGGAACAAATGAAACATTCATTTGAGAGTGGAAAACACGAAATTTTTTACTTTGCTAAAATTTATGCATCATTGTTGGCCATATGTAAATGCTAATCTCTAATTTATTATTTAATGTTCCGCATTTTAAAATTTTATTTTTCCGGGTTTCCATAGACTCGTTTAGCTTCAGACTGCTTTTAAACAAGTCATCGTCCACCTCATGGAAGAAAACATGAGGCTCAATAGCAGCGGTGTCTTACATTTGACAAATGATGAACGGGTGGTTGAAGAAAGCGCTCGCGCGAAAAAGTCATATCCCCAGAGGATGTTTTGGAGGGCATCCATCCTTTCAGTTAAACAGTTTTCTTCACAACTTTAAAAGTGTAAGGGTTATATTTGGCCGAATTTGAGACATTTTTAGCAGCATTTGTGCCAATTTTTTTCTGTTCGTGCTAGTTGTTGAGTCAACAGATTTTCTTAGATTGGTTGTATGTATGAATATTCATGTTAATTGTGTAGGGTTATTGGCAATTTATTATGAATAAAATGTGGCTATTACATATTGCTTATGCTATTACATTTGGCTTAGCTATAAATTTAAATTATGTAATTTAGTTGAGCCTTAATAACGGGAAAACGTTTTTGACTCGTGAAAAATTGCGTTTTTATAGATATCCGTAATTTTTGTTTTTCCATGTTTTGACACTTTTTTTCTGATCGGTAGTGACGAAGTTAGGAGTATTGGCCTAGGCAGGTGCGAGGGGTTACTGTCCCCCTAGAGTTTCTAAAAACCGAAAAGAAGTCAAAGCAGATCATTTGAAAATCGAAACCGGTTGGTCAAAACCGATAAAGTCGAAACCAAACAGCTAAAACCGAAACCGAAAAACCTAAAAAGTCGAAACCAAAAGAAACTCTAATGTCCCTCATTTCGTCGTATTGGGTCCAAAAATTTTAAAATATGTCGTATTTTAGCGCAGCGAAGCCGTGCCAACAAAGAAAAACGACACGATCGATTCGGCATTAGTGTCCAGGGCCGTAGGCAAAGACGTAGCATGGGGGTACTTCCCCAAAAGGGGCTGATTTTTTTCAAAAACATAAGGTTCGATTTTTTCGGTTTTTTATGGTTAGATTTTTTCGGGCTTTCGACCCAGACCTCTATTAACAGCCTAAAAAGTCGAACCTTATGTTTTTTGGGAAAAATCAGCCCTTTTTGGAAAGTGCCCCCATGCCGGACCCCTCATCTACGTCTTTGCTTACGGCCCTGGATACTAATGCCGAACCGATCGTATCGCTTTTCTTTGTTGGGGGTTTGCTGCGCTAAAATACGACATATTTTAAAATTTTGGACCCAATACGACGAAATGGGGGACAGGACCATTAGAATTTTTGAAAAAATTTTCATTTTTTCTTTTATGGGGAAGTCTGCCCTTTTCATTGTTTCAAAAGTGCTATAAAAATTCCCATCATTTCGTGTATGTGCTTGAAGTCAGTCGCACACACCGTAATAGCTCCGATCGAAAAGATCTGAAAATTTTTCGACTTGTTCGTTAAATATTCATAACCATGGAAAACTTGTCGGTTTCTCAAAAAATACTAAATGGAAATGGAGTTGATCTGTCTTTTATTTCGTGCATAAAATTTTTGCATGCATATTTTATACCAGGCCAAATTCATTACGAATTCATTTTTTTGTTATGTTAGCCATTGACAACCATTTTTGTTGTGCTATTTGTTTCATGTGTTAGGTTGGGAAATGTGGAGTTAGACACTTCATTGACCAGGGACACATCATCGACTGAGGACACTTCATCGACCGAAGACAGTTCATCAACCATGGACACTTCATCGTCGATGAAGTGTCATACGGCCGGAGTTAGGATGGAGGGGGTAGTAGCAGCACTTCAGGTTGGGGGGGGGCAGTGTCGTAATTATGGGGATAGGGGGAACATGTAGAAACCCCCTCCCCCAATCTAGAAAAATTTTAAATTTCAGGGAATAAAATGTAAAATTTTTCAAGAATTCCCCCCAGAAGTGATAATTTTCAGAAAACTCCCCCCCCCCATAAATCTAGTTCAAAATTACGACACTGGGAGGGGGGATCGATTGCGCATTGCTGAAGCGTGAAATGGTGTGTGTATTGAAACGAAAACCTGAATTTAAATTCCTGAAGGAATTTTTGAAAAATTCCATCGCCAATCGATAGAGTGCATATAAAAAACGGTAGTATCCCAATTTTCGTGAAAAAAATATTCTTTGTTTTTGAGAAAATTTAGTTCAAAGTTGGCTAAATTTCGGTCAATTTATGCAAATTTCGATTATTTTTTTATCAAACTAAATTTCCTCAAAAATGAAGAATATATTTTTCACGAAAATTGGAGTACTACCGTTTTTCGATGCGCTCTATTGATTGGCGGTGGATTTTTTCAAAAACTTGTTCAGGAATTCAAATTCAGGGTTTCGTTTCAATACACGTTTCGGCAATGTGCGCAATCGATTCCTCATATAGGAAAACGTCCGGAGGAGTCATTTTTATAACGATACGATTGAATTTGCAAAAGCCGGTTATTTTTCGAACGATACAATAGATGGGGTGACACAGGTCATTTTTTCTTTTTTTTCAAAATTCTTTAAATTTTTGTCCTCTTTGTTATATCCTTATCCAATTTCCGTGAAGTATTTTGTTGGCCTTTTAAAATTTGGTTGCATGTTGTTTATATTATTTTCCTCAATACAAGGTAAATGATATGAAATTTCATCACATGCCAAAATTTGCGTGACTCAGGCGCCTAAGCGGTTCATAAATTTTCAAGTGCCATTTAAGCCAGTGAAACTGAGCCATAACTAATTCTCTAGTTTCAATATTTTCATTATTTATCACCTTTTTAATAACGCTTGAATTCGTGCACAATAACATTCATCTTATAAAAAATTTATATACAATGAAAAAAATGAGGCGATCTGTAGATGATCTTTGAAAAATGGATATTTTAGAACAAAAATTTTTTCATCTACGAAGGTTGCACTATTGTAGTTCTTTTTTTATTGGTAAAAATGTAACTTTTTGGGAGAAAAAATTTCGACGAAAAAAGTCAAATAAAGGTGTTTTTGGTGGCCCTTAATTTAAAAAAACACAATTTTTGGCATAACAACCCGAAGATTACCCCCTTAATCGAACTAGGAAACTCTAATTTTGGTGTTTTCGTAACTACAAGGGCTTATAGAGTCAGTTAAAATCGCTTTAAAAGAAACTGGGAGTATCACCTGGTGAATGTCCATTGTTAGCCAAATTTTTGAGGAATCTTTTGTGTGCAAAATTAGCGCGCGAAAAATTTAGGTTTTCTGGAAAATTTACTTATCGATTTTAGTGCTTTTTGACTACAGCCAAGGGTTTTTTCAAAAGTGTGCAACGATAAAGCAACCTTTCCGCTTGGAATTCGACGATTTGCCAAAACATGTATAATGTGATAGGATTCTCCTCTTTTTCCATACCATTCTTCTGTTTTTCATGAGACTTTCTGGGGAGCCACTTCATCGCCCAACCAAAAAATTATCAGCTCCCGCCCCCTTTCCTATGCCACAAGGGTGGGGGCCGGGATTTTCAACATCTACAAATTTGATTTTTGGCCAAAATTCAATTTTTTTGGGGTCAAAAAATTTGTTCGACTAAAAATTAAGTTCAAACTCATATATGGGGTTATCCTAATACGTATGTTTCATATTTAAAAACTTTAAAATGCAGATTTTGAAAAACCCAGGGGAGGGGTCCGATATTTGGAATTCAAAATAAGCTGAGGTCCGAATTTTAGAAGTACAAATGGATTTAGGGGGTATCCACATTTTGGGAGCCCGAATGATGTAAAGGGGTCCATATTTTAGGATCTCAAATTCAAAAGAAGTAATGCTGCAATTTTTATCCTTTCCCCCATATATGACGACTAAAAATGTCAGCCGATATTTTTGGCTAAAAAATTCAAGACAAATTAATTTTGTCATTTATTAAAAATTCGAAAAAATTGATCTCCTAATTTTTTTCTCCAGTCGAAAGACTTTTATCCTCTAATATCCGGAAAAGGATTAGACGGAAATAGAATGTGGTTCAACTCTACTATTATTTTTTTCGTGTTTTTTAGCCGAGGAATAAATTTTTAATATTTTTTTAAATTTAGATTTTTCGTTGTTTTTAACTTTTGAAAAAAATCGTTGTTCAACATGAATATGGGAAGAATTCGTCAGATTTTAGAAACGCGTAGGCAAAACAAAGCGCCACCATTGCTACCACCAAAATCGAAAAAGTAAGGAGCTACTACACAATGGGGGCCACCCACGTTAAAAATTTTTTCTGGAAATGAACCTTCTAGGGGTAAAAATATGCAGCAAATCCGAATTTGACATTTTCGAAGAGAAAAAAAGCTTCCCTGATTCAGGGAAGGCCTGTGTATTGAAGCGAAAAGTCGCAAAAATGTAAAAATTTAGACCCTTGGATCCTAAAAAGCCAACCGTACCGAGAGAAATTGTTGACATTCATGTTCAAATAAGGTAAAATAAATGATTTTATTAATATTTTCATCTATTTTCAGAAATTTATGTACAAACAAGGGCACTGCCAAATCTATCATTTGCCTGTTTTCTGAAAGTGATGACGGTCAAAATGGACCTTGGAAAGTGGTAAAAATTTTTTCACATTTTCAATCTTCGCATCAAAATTGCAAAAATAAAAATTTCATTTTTTTAAAATTTAGTCCACCGGTTCGGAAATAATGGCTAAAGAACAAAATATTGAGTTGCCCTCGGTTTTTGCACTCGAATTTCAATTTGAACGGTGTCAATACATCAAGTTGGACATGTAATTTTTGAAAATTTATTTTTTGTATGAAAAAATTTTTTAAGTTGCGATTGGACTGATTATAGTGCAAAAAGTTTGGGCTATACAATTTTTTCGACATCAGAATTGGTGGTGAGAGAAAATCAAGCGATTTGTCGTGAAGTTGTGTAAGTTTTTTTTGAAAAAATTGATTTTGTGTGTGAAAAATCGATATTTTTGAAAATTCAAAAAATAAAATTCTAGTGATCCTAAAAGACCAGTACATCCTCAACAAGTGTAATTTTTAAAAAATTTTTTCATCTTCTTTTTTCTATCTTGCACTTTTTCTAATTTTTAATTTTTGCACAAAAATTTTAAAAAATCTTTTTTTTTTTAAGAAATGACGACAACGGTGAAGTTGTTGGGGAAGTGTATATTTCTTGTACGATTCGACCCAAGCCAAATTCGGTCTTCCTCCAATTTGGTGCCAAAAATATTAGTAAGAAAAGCATGCAGAGTAGTAATGCTATGGTATTTTTTAATCCCAGATTTAAAAATTTTTCGAATTTTAGATATTTTTTGAACTTTATGCAGTCGAGTCCAACAAACAAAGAAATTTGTTGTATAAAAGTGAGACCATAAAATATGCGCCAAAATTGCTTTGGAGGCTGTTTAATTTGCATTCGACTGAATTAGCAGAAAGGTAAAATTTATTTCAAGAAAAATCGTTTTTCCATTTTCCCATTACTATATTGAAAAATTCGTCAAAAATCAAAAAATTCGTCAAAAATCGAAAAGTTCATCAAAAATCGAGTATAATTTTTCAATTTTTTACCAAAATTTCGGAGCAATATGAGTTGGGGGGGGGGCCAAGACACGGAGTCGAAAAAAATTTTTTTGAAATTTTATATTTTTTTCTAAAAAATACATGTATCCCCTAAATCGGGTGCGGGGAGCACCAATACGGGGTCCTTTCGACGATTTGGAGCTTCTTTCGACCCTGAAAATGCACTTTTTTGCCCCTTATATAATCCAACGGTGAAGTTTCAATCAAATAAAAAAGTGCATTTTTAGGGTAGAAAGAAGTTTCAAATCGTCGAAAGGACCCCGTATTTGTGCTCCCCGCACCCGATTTAGGGGATATATGTATTTTTTAGACCCCGTGTCTTGGCCCCCCCCCCCAACTCATATTGCTCCAAAATTTCTACCCTCTGCACAACCGAATTAGATGAAATGTAAAAAAAAATCGATCTTTTCAAGATAAAAAAATAAATGCCATAAGCTACCCATGGCAGTTTCACCTGTTGTGCTTGATGCCACACACGACTCGCCTATTCTACCCTGGTACCACTCGCCTACCCTACCCTGAGCTTTACCCCTGTAAATTTCACCCCCATTTTTCTTAAAAAATAAAAAATTGGATTGCAGAGAAATCGAGGTGTATTGTTACTATCGTGATGCTAAAGTTGCTAAAGTGACTATTGGAATGTTCACGACAACCTACCACAACTTAAAGCATGGAAATGTTGAGGATAATACCTATACGGTAAGGAGGGAAGCAGTGGAGTCACAAACTTTAAAATTGTTTAGTTAACTGATAACCCTCCAAGTGCACGAAAAGATTATGGCACTTTTGAGTTGGTAAAGTGCCAAGAAATTTCAGTTTCTTCTTTCTTGGATTATATTGCAGCAGGGTAATTTTTCCACCCTTTTGCATTAAAAAAAAATTTTTTTAGAACTCTGTTAAATTTTGCTGTAGCGATAGATTTTTCAAGACCAGATCATTTCATAAGTGATGAATATGCGAAAAATTATGTAGCAGACGTAGAATTGGCTGTCAAAGCTCTGGGGGAATCGTTTCGGGAATTCAGCATGTAAAAATGAAATTTTGAAGAAAAAATTGAAAAAAATTTTAGGTCAAGTACTTATGCGGGCTTTGGATTTGCTGCAAAAATACCTCCACAATTCAGGGAATCGCAGGAATTTTGTCTCGTAAGTTAGGAAAAAAAATCGATTTGTTTCTCAAAAATCAAAATTTTCTCAAAAATTGAAAAATTAAAAAAATTTTAAGAACCTCGAAACCGACCCTTCTTGCCGTGGTCTAGACGGAATTTTGAACGCTTTCAAACATTCCCTTGCAAATGTTCAACCTGTCGACACAGCTCATTTATCCCATGTCATCTACTATGTCGCCAAGTAAAAATTTCAAAATTTTCATTTAAAAAAATATTTTAAAGGCTAGCCCAAAATTACAACAATCGAACACCCGGAACAAAACCTTCTTACTTCGTTCTGGCCATAATTACACGAGGAGTTTTTGATGATTTGAAAGAGACTATTCAGTCTATCATTTTTGCATCACGAGCACCAATTTCGTTGATTTTTGTTGGGATTGGTGATAGTGATTTGTCGGAGTTGGAGAGGTTGGGCACAGCAGGGACAAAGATGAATTTCCAAGGAAGGAAGCCGGAAAGGGATTGTGTGCAGGTATAGATGATTATTACAGAATGAGCAAAAAAACCGATACTTTGGCGTTTTTTGGCGGAAATTTTACAACAAATTTTTTCAAAAATCGCATGAAACCCCTTATAGGTGATTTAAAATAGCAAACCATTTTTAGTACGTGTCCATCACAAAATGCCGCCAAGAAGAATCCAAATATCCTGACCTCAAAGCCCTCATTGCCGAACGTGGACTCAGCTCTATCCCCTGGCAAATGACCTCGTGGATGACCAAAAATGGCCTTCGACCCAAACATTTGCCACCAATGATAGCCTCTTCTTCAGGCCCAACAGTCACATCAACACCTCCTTTGCAGGTTGGTATGCCTTTTTTTAAAGCACCAAATACCCTCACAGAAACCTTTCCGAGGAGTCATGAAATTCTTCAGCAAGCACACAAACCTGGGGGACCAAGCCTTTGTCGAGCCAGATCAAGCACTGAAATGGTCTATCAGTCACCCAAGTCACCAGTAAGACAATTGCCTTCACCACCTTTTGGTGAGCAAATAACTACAGCATCGAGCGAAATGGGATATTTGCGATTGGGCAGTGATCCATATGTGAATCCTACTTCGCCAAGAGGAAAATCACCAAGGAGGAGTAGAAGATTTGATTTTGGCAGTGAAAGTTGTTTGGCTGATGGTAAGTTAAAAAATGGAGAAAAGTTTTAAAATTTACAACTTTTAGATCCAGACACCTATTCAATTCACTCTGACCCAAGTCGACGAATTCCCAGCGTCAACTCCCTAGTGGACGATTCATCACCAAGATTGTATTTTTTGCACTTTTTTCTCTTCAAAACTCCATTTTTTAGTCTTAATCGACATCCCACTTCCATGGCTGCACTCCGTTCCTACTCCATTCAAACATCCACAGCAAGAGCATTCATGAGTTCAGCAACAAAAAATCGCCAAATCCGGTTCAATTTACCAGAAAAATAAATTTTTCTGATCATATCGATCTCATATCTAAATTTCTAATTTCATATCTTTTTTTGATTTTCAAATAAATTTGTATAACTTTCTCAAAAATAGAGACCATTTCTTTTGCCCTCACATATGCGCATCTGACATTTGCACTTTCACATTTGCGCCCCGACAATTTGTGCTCTATAATTGCGCAATTTCAGCATTTTCGTCATTTTGCTATATCCTTATGATAAACTTGAGATAGAAATTGTGACATTGACGCCGCGCAAAAAAACAGAAAAGTATAGCATGGGTCAAAAATAAAAGTCGCCAATCGACTCAGCTTGCTAAGAGCTTCAAAACGAGTACCATATCATGTGGATTTGGAGTTTTCCACATGGCCGAGTGGGTAAAGTGACTGATTTTTTTTGGCCAAAATTTCTTTTGGCCGATGTATTTCAATTTGGAGAACATTTCTAGCGTGGTTTCGAAAAAATCCGAGAAAAATGTTTTTATCTATAACTTCTACTACCACGTGTAAAAATGGCTCAAAAATCGAAGTTTCTCGGATTTTTCGAAACAAAACTAGAAATGTTCTCCATATTGAAATACATTTGTCAGAAAGAAATTTTGGCCGAAAACAATTATCTTGAGTGTTTTAGAGAGGTTAGAAAATTCAAAAAATGCACGTAAAATCGATGGTATTGAGCTTTGGACATGGTTTTGAATTTTTTGGGATCGAATTTTGACTCGAAATGACTTTTAAAAACTTTCCCATGCGTTAATCTCATTAAATAAATTCAATTTGGAACACGGTCGAACATCCGGAATCACCTTGTTATGATTATTTTTTTTCAATGAATCATTTGTCATGAGTATATTTTACATGCATTGACGCTGATCCCCGCTGCATTTTTTTCAATAACAAATCGCAGTGCAACGCGTTTATTAATGACTACTATTTTCACTTGAAAACTATTTTCACTCATGTCACTTGAAAAGGAATCGGTCCTTTCCTGCCTTCAAATCTTTTCTCTTTTGTTAAACCACGAGATTACGCTATATAAAAAATAATTTTCGTCCTTCTCTTCCTCTTGCGTGATTTATGTTGCCTTCGATTTGATGATATGAACGATTCTTAGGGTAGTATGCGCGGTTTTAATCGAATTCACTCTTTTCGAGTAAAAAGTCGTGTTTTTCGAACAGGTTATCTACCTAATTGTTGCATGTGTATGCCTAAATTTTGCGTAATAATATTTTTGAGTTAGGCAAACTTGTGGAATAGAATTTTTTTGTATACATAAATTATTTGGAACTATTATCTTTAAGTAACGTGACAATTTGTCGAACAAAATTTTTTCATCATCTGGAATTGACTCCTCTAGGGGTAATTTTATGCGGGGAATCTGAATTTCACATTTCTGAGACCTGAAAATCTTTGTTCGAATTAAGAAAAGGTTATTTATATGAAGTATGGCATGTGATTGTTGTCAAAAATGTGGCTATACGTCATATAAATAGACTTTTCTTGATTCGGGGAAATATTTTCAGGTTCTAGCCATGAGTGCTCCACTTTCTAATTCTTCACAAGAAACCACTCCTTTGACTCAAGATCATGAAAATCAAGAAAATGCTAGTGCTCAAGAGCCACAACCACCATACAATCCACATTACAATTCGAAGGGAGACCCCTCCCAATCCGAAGGGAGTCCCTCCCCAAATCCACCACTGAATTATAAAGAAATTCCGAGATCAGGTATGAATTTATGTTATTTATACAATAACATTAAAATTTTTATTTTTAGTTCCACATGCTCCGGCTACAACAACAGTTTTTGTTGTGCCGTTGGAATTCAATTCAAAACCATCGAAAGTCTTATGTCCATATTGTAAAGTGTCAGTTACGACTCGTATTGAGCATGAAGCGGGTACTTTGACTTGGTTGCTCTGTTGTTTCGTCTGTATTTGTGTTTTGTGCTGTAATTTTACGAAAGTATATATTTTTTAAAATTAAAGTCAATAACATGGAAAAGCATGCGGTGATTACTTCCACACTCTTATCCACCTCTTCCCAACGTTGGCATGTTCCGCTGTAACGCCCATTCAAATCCATAATTCAAAAAACTTTCTTAAAAGTTGGTAAGAAGTGATCCCGTCCGATCTGGCAAGTTAAGCAACGTTGGGCCCACAGGTTTGATCTCCGAGAGTGATTTTTGAGAATTAAAAAAGTGTCCTCTTATGATTTTAGGGTGGTGCCCTCCACTAGCCGATCCTTCTCCCTACGTCGCTATCCCCCTCCCCGATGGAGCGGACCCCGGCTTCTCGATCCGGCCGAAGGAGCTTTGAAACACATGAGGTGGACCAATATCTAAATCTGTTCAGAACGAACATAAAAAAAGACTTTTTAAGCTTTTTTCTTAATATACCATTTTTAGGACGTCTTCCACTACTGTCCAAAATGTGGACATCGGTTAGGACGTTATAATCGCCAATGCTCTTCAAGAATCGCGATTTTCGTTGTACTCATCATTGTTATTGACATCGTTTTGGCTATCATGAAAGTTATGGTGGATGAAAATAAAAATAAAAGTCATTATGGGTGATCATCGCTATTAAAGGGAGGTATTTTTCTCTGGCCACGGTAGGTCGGAAAAATTTTTTTAAACTTTTCTAGACAATCGATAGATTTCGAGCTGCGGATCAACTTTTTCAAATACACCATGGGTAAAAAACAACATCCTGGCGAGCTACAGAGCAAAAAAATTTTTGTTTTTAGAGAAGAAGAGGCAAAAAAGCCTCTGATCCAGCCGAGATCGAACCTTGACCCAGTAAAGAACTAGGAGAACAACATTCCACTGAGCCACTCATATTATATTGATCAAAGGTTTTCAAAATTCGCTATATGAAATGATTTTCTCTAAAAACAAAAATTTTTTTGCTCTGTAGCTCGCCAGGATGTTGTTTTTTACCCATGGTGTATTTGAAAAAGT
>OZJO01025442.1:0-19265 GCA_900406225.1 Acrobeloides nanus | reverse complement strand
TTAATATTAATAGAATGAAAATTAATCATTTACATATGTTCAGACTAAATTTATTATAGTCGATTTGGCGAAAACTTCGAGGAAAACGTGATATAAGGAAGTTTATTATTTTGCAAATTATTTTTTCATATTATTTTTGAAAATTCCATGAATTCTCAGTGTTATTATCTGTGTTGCATTGTCATGTTCAATCTTATTTTTGTAATAAGCCTAGAAGCAGATCTAAAAATAGATAACTTTGCTTCTTTATTTATAACCGAGGAAGCTTTAAACTTAATTGGAGGAAATGTAACACTAAATTTACCAAAGGGTGAAAGATCTTGCTCAAACGGGACGATGTTTTATTGGGAATCATTGAATAACTCTTTGCCAATCTTGGATATTATTGCTAATAGTTCAGCTTATTCAGTGTCCTCTACTTCAGGATGTAGTTTTTGTTTGGTTACAGAAGATAGAAATGCTTATCAACCAATAGATAATGATAATTTTGAAATTTATTTTATTCCCTATTGTGTTGGTAAGGTTTTTCTCCAATTTCAAAAATCTTATTAATCGATTTTGATGCTCTACTATCTTACTTGTAAGTTTTAGATGAAGATTGTCACACTTATGGAGTCATATATAGTTGGCCACTAAGCACTAATCCATCATTTAAAAATGGAAACAATCAAACTTACAACGCACCATGGCCAACTTATGACAATCTTGGTCCAAATTCTAAGTATCTCAAAGTTGTTGCTATTGGTTGCCATGGTTGTGAGGTAATTAGATTTTAATAAAACCAGTTCAGATATTTCAAAATTATAGGAATTACAACAAAAACCAGTGTGTGAATCTAATGTTATCGAGTTAGATAGCGAAATAGACCAACAAGCTATCATCAACAATATTGATGTCGATAATACTTATAATGTGAGCATCTTTATTGTGGTTACATGTCTTGGAATTCCTGGTGTCATCGCTTACATCTTCGTATTGCATGTAAAATAACAATTTTTTCTTTAAAACACATTGAATTTAAGATTTTTTATACATCGAAGGAATTTTACTCAATGCCGGTTTATAACCTTATGTTTGTCATGGGCATTGGAAACGTTTTCTATATTTTGGATTTTATATTCAGTGACCTGGATGAAGCGTATTATATAGGTCAAGATATTGTTCGAGTAAAAATTTTATATTACAGATTGAATCGGAGACGTTGATCCTTGCTATAAGTTCATTATAAGGTTCCGAAAAAGTCTAAGCTGCAAAAAAATAATTAATTCTTATGCTATTTAGACAACAATATAAAAAAATTTCAGGTGATGGCTGCCGGCAACTCTGCATTTGCTTTATTCGATTACTTCATGATCTTAAATTTGGCTATCAATCGATGGGATATTTTGGGAGGATTAAACCTGTTCCCTTCTGTTAATCGATCCTATTTTTTCAAGGTGTTTTACTTATGTTTTGTCTGACTGAAAAAAGTTTTAGACTGGAACCGCTATCGGAATCGTCTTGGCTGTGATTATAGGTGTCATCTCTTTAATACCCGGATATGGGTATGTAGCTGTATATGTTCCACCGTTTTATGGCGGACCAGCTGTCACTACTTACTCAGATGCCAATTATAACTCACTAATTATTATTCTAAATTCCTGTATTGAAGCCTTTTTCTGTATCACGATATTCCTTTATGTTTGGATCATTCTAAGAATCATATATCAAGTAAGCTTACGAAAAAGGTTTGCATATACGAATTGTAGCGTTGCATAATTAAAGAATCGCTGAACCAAAAAGAAATTCTTTTGTTTCTACAGACAATGATACCTTGTTTCTTTCTTATAGTAGGATCAGTATATAATCTTACCTCATATCATGCGATTTGGGCAGATTTTGCACAATCTTGTATTTTTGTTTTCGAAGCATCCCAAACACCGTTTATGTACATATTGGTGAATAAGTAATTATCTTTTCGAGTCAAATAGATGAAATTTTAGAACTTTGAGAAATCAATTGAAGATGAAGTTTTTTGGAAAATCATCGGCAAAAAACAACAAAACCACGCCTCAAACTATAACAATAAAGTTACATTAATGTTTAATGATTATAAAATTTATTTTCTTGTCAAATGAATAAAAAAGTGACCTAGCATGATTGACATAAATGACAAGTTTTTCAGCAGTGATCACAAAAAATGGACCTAAAAATGGCAGATAATATTTTAATCTTTGCTAAACTTACGATAAGTCGGTAAACTACAATAGTTCAAATACTGAACGCAATCACTACTCACGTCAAAACATGCTTCTTCTTGCAAACAAATAGGACAATAAGGCAAAACGGAAGAGTTGCTACAAATTCTATTGCGTGCACAAGTAAGAAGACGGGGATCAAACCTGCGCCGTTCCGACTGCAAAGCTAATGCTTTACCAACTGTGCTATGAAGGCAGATCAACATTAGTTTTTCATTTCTGACCACTTACTAAAACAATAAAAGGTGAAAATGAAAAAATTGATTTTTTAATTTTTCCAGAAGGGGTACCACCACGGTTTTGGTGTCGTTTTTCTTCTCTCACCGAGCTCTTTGCGAAAATCTACAAATTTAATTTTGAAGATCAACATTGAAAATCAGTGTTTTAGCGGGAAATTCAAAACTAATTCCAAAAATCACCAACTTCAAACGCGATTATCTCGACAACGATAATGATTCAGAATTTACTGTAAAAACAATAATGCTCGATTTTTCATGAATTTTCCGAATATATATAAATTATGGAAATTTTGCTGATCTAAAGAATTTTCAATTTTGACCTCCTTCAGTTTTAGCTATGGAAACATTTTTTAGAACCCGACTTAGACCATGAGCGAGGTGTAGGCCAGATATTCTAGTTTCTCATAATAAAATCAGATCCATGCAGCCAAATTCAAATGTTGAGAAAAACCAGAAATGTGAAAATTTGGCCTGAAATTATCACCTATTATATAGATATAAGTTAGCATTTCTTCTGAACGATTGAGTTTCACAACATGGTCTTTATATGAAATTTGTAGCATTTTTCAAGGGCTATCCACATCCAATTGACACTAAAACCATCACAACGGATTTAAAACGCTGAAAAAAGCTTATTGTTTCAATTAGAACATTTTTGCATATCCGTATAAGGCCCATATGTCGTATCTCAAAAACTATAGGCCGGATCGAAAAAAGGACTTCAAATTCGTGTTCAGCGACCTCAAAAACCCCCCTTAATCAATCGTAATCATTTGGCTACCCCCCCCCCCTACTTGATTATGTAATATCTGGATGACCCCTTACAATCAAATATTCTCGAAACCGATAAAAAATATCCAATAATTGGCTTCTTATTATGGATTCGGGGGATTTTTAATTGATTATAAATCAAATACACGAAGTTGGCAGAACTCGTAGTCATTAATTTGATTGTTTTACAGCTATATTATTAGATTTAATGATATTCTAGAAATTGTTAACAATGCTTACTTTAATTTAATAGAATGAAAATTAATCATTTACATAAATTCGGACCAAATTTATTATAGTCGAAACTTCGAGAAAAACAAGGTATAAGGAAGTTTATTATTTTGCAAATTATTTTTTCATATTATTTTTGAAAATTCCATGAATTCTCAGTGTTATTATCTGTGTTGCATTGTCATGTTCAATCTTATTTTTGTAATAAGCCTAGAAGCAGATCTAAAAATAGATAACTTTGCTTCTTTATTTATAACCGAGGAAGCTTTAAACTTAATTGGAGGAAATGTAACACTAAATTTACCAAAGGGTGAAAGATCTTGCTCAAACGGGACGATGTTTTATTGGGAATCGTTGAATAACTCTTTGCCAATCTTGGATATTGTTGCTAATACTTCAGCTTATTCAGTGTCCTCTACTTCAGGATGTAGTTTTTGTTTGGTTACTGAAGATAGAAATGCTTATCAACCAATAGATAATGATAATTTTGAAATTTATTTTATTCCTTATTGTGTTGGTAAGGTTTTTCTCCAATTTCCAAAATCTTATTAATCGATTTTGATGCTCTACTATCTTACTTGTAAGTTTTAGATGAAGATTGTCACACTTATGGAGTCATATATAGTTGGCCACTAAGCACTAATCCATCGTTTAAAAATGGAAACAATCAAACTTACAATGCACCATGGCCAACTTATGACAATCTTGGTCCAAATTCTAAGTATCTCAAAGTTGTTGCTATTGGTTGCCATGGTTGTGAGGTAATTAGATTTTAATAAAACCAGTTCAGATATTTCAAAATTATAGGAATTACAACAAAAACCAGTGTGTGAATCTAATGTTATCGAGTTAGATAGCGAAATAGACCAACAAGCTATCATCAACAATATTGATGTCGATAATACTTATAATGTGAGCATCTTTATTGTGGTTACATGTCTTGGAATTCCTGGTGTCATCGCTTACATCTTCGTATTGCATGTAAAATAACAATTTTTGTCTTTAAAACACATTGAATTCAAGATTTTTTATACATCAAAGGAATTTCACTCAATGCCGGTTTACAACCTTATGTTTATCATGGGCATTGGAAACGTTGTCTATATTTTGGATTTTATATTCAGTGACCTGTTTGAAGCGTATTATATGGGTCAAGATAGTTTTCGAGTAAAAATTTTATATTACAGATTGAATCGGAGACGTTGATCCTTGCTATAAGTTCATTATAAGGTTCCGAAAAAGTATTAGCTGCAAAAAATTAATTAATTCTTATGTTATTTAGTCAACAATATAAAAAAAATTCAGGTGACGATTGCCGGCAATTCAGCATTTGCTTTATTCGATTACTTCATGATCTTAAATTTGGCTATCAATCGATGGGATATTTTGGGAGGATTAAACCTGTTCCCTTCTGTTAATCGATCCTATTTTTTCAAGGTGTTTTACTTATGTTTTGTCTGACTGAAAAAAGTTTTAGATTGGAACCGCTATCGGAATCGTCTTGGCTGTGATTATAGGTGTCATCTCTTTAATACCCGGATATGGGTATGTAGCTGTATATGTTCCACCGTTTTATGGCGGACCAGCCGTCACTACTTACTCAGATGCCAATTATAGCTCACTATCTACTATTATAGATTCTTGTATTGAAGCCTTTCTCTGTATCACGATATTCCTTTATGTTTGGATCATCCTAAGAATCATATATCAAGTAGACTCACGAAAAAGGAGTATAAATACGTTTTTTAGCGTTGCATCATTAAAGAATCGCTGAACAAAAAAGAAATTCTTTTGTTTCTACAGACAATGATACCTTGTTTGTTTCTTATAATAGGAACAGTATATAATCTGATCCCATATTATGCAACTTGGGCAGATGTTGCACAGTCTTGTATTTTTGTTTTGGAAGCATCCCAAACACCGTTTATGTACATATTGTTGAATAAGTAATTGTCGTTTCGAGTCAAATAGATGAAATTTTAGAACTTTGAGAAAACAATTGAAGATGAAGATTTTTGGAAAATCATCGGCAAAAAACAAGCAAAGCACACCACAAACTATGATGATAACTTTACATTAATGCTTAAAAGGGGTAACAATTATGGATTATTCTCGGTCGAACAAAAAATTCTTCATAGGCGGTTTTTGATGAAATTTTTTTCAGAGTATGAGAATGAAGTATCCTCTACCCGAATCCGCAAGAATTTTTTGGCTTAGACCCCTTACTGTGGGTTAAAAAATTCATTTAAAATTTTTTTATGATTTTTAATAAGATAAAAATTATTTTATAAGAATTTGAAGTTTTGACCAATTTCCAAGATTTTGATCCCTCAACCATTTTTGAGTATGTAGAATCCGAAAAAAATATCTTTGGAATTTTTGGACCTCACTTTTTTGAAAAATTATTTTTGATGGGGTACCTCCTAATTTTTTTCAAATTTTTAAACATTTTGAACCCCTATAATATGAATGTCAAACGATTGGGGACAATGATAGATTACGGGTTGGTGCTGGATTCTTTGCAATTTAAAAATTTTAGCCCTATTTTTTAGTAGGGGGTACACTCTATTTTTTTGTCCGACCGAGAATAGACCATAATTGTTACCCCCTCCCCCTTTAAGGTTTATAAAATTTATTTTCTTGACAAATGACACAAAAAAGTGACCTAGCATGATTGACAAGTTTTTCGGCATTGGTCACATAGCCGCTTAGCCTAAATCAAAACGCAACCCTACTTCCGATTTCGATTGTGGTCAATACCTACTATTGTACTAGGCTATGCACACCACCCTCATGTAAAGAAAAAATCGGTTCATCGACAAAAGTTATAAAACGCGCCGTAGGGGCCTAAAATCGAGTCTGAATAACAACATTAAAAGGAGGTTTTAAAAATGGGATGATAATTTTTGAGTTATTGAAAAAATAAGCATTTTTCAACATTAAAGGGGGGTACGCTTCTCGAAAAAAAATTTTTTCTCAAAATTGGCTGATTTTTGGTACATGGGGGTTTTCGAGCATGAGAAATCGATTGGCGCAAGTTCCGAGTTCCAAAAAATTTTTTTGAGTCCCTATGGGGGTACTCCATTTAAAAAATCAATTTTTTCAACATTTTTATTTTGGCTCCAAATTGGCTGATTTTTGGTACTCGGGGGTTTTCGGGCACGAGAAACCGATTGGCGCAGGTCCCGAGTTCCAAAAAATTTTTTTGACCCCCTACCGGGGTACCCCCATATTAAAAAAATCAATTTTTGCAACATTTTTATTTTAAATGGAAACAATCAAACTTACAACGCACCATGGCCAACTTATGACAATCTTGGTCCAAATTCTAAGTATCTCAAAGTTGTTGCTATTGGTTGCCATGATTGTGAGGTAATTAGATTTTAATAAAACCAGTTCAGATCATTTCAAAATTATAGAAATTACAACAAAAACCAGTGTGTGAATCTAATGTTATCGAGTTAGATAGCGAAATAGACCAACAAGCTATCATCGACAATATTGGTGTCGATAATAATGTGAGCATCTTTATTGTGGTTACATGTCTTGCTACAAATAGATAAAATTTTAAAACTTTGAGAAATCAATTGAATTACTTGTATTGGTGTTTATACAAGTAATGCTACGCCTCCAATGAGCAATTTATGGCGGCAATTCATGGTAAATTTCAAAATTTCTGCCTCCAATGAAAAAATTTATGCCAACAATAAATTTTCGAAATTTATGGTAAATTGCTCGTGTGGCTCCAATGAGCAATTTATGGCGGCAATACATGGTAAATTGCTGAAATTTATGAAGAGTTGGGCGGCAATAGTATTCGACCCATGTGGGATTCGAACCCGGCTCGTACCGGGTAAAATTCAATGACACTATAGCCTGTTTCAAAAAGAGAACTAAAGGAACTTCCCGACCCCATTTATGAGCGATTTCATCCGATCTGGCAAGTTAAGCAACTTAGGTCCGTTGGTTCGATCCCGCTAGGAGCCAATTTCTTTTGCAGTGTCCAAAAACGGATAAAAATTTTTGCCTAGGCGTAATTTTATGCGAGGAATGGATTGCGCGCATTCCCGAAGTGTAAAAACGCTTCCCTATCCTGATTCAGGGAAGGTGGTGGGTGTATTGAAGCGAAAATGTAAATTATTTGAATTTTATCACTCAATATTTTTATAGGCTAACAATGATGTCAAGATGAAAAATTATTAGCAAATCTTTCTTTCTTCAAAATGTAAAGTAAAAAATCAAAATCGATTATTATTTTTATTATAAAAAATAAACAAAGAAGTTTATTTACATAAATTAAACATTATTTATAAATCAAATGCTTCGATTGACAAGTATCAAATTCATATTATTATTTTCTATTTTTTAATCAAAGGAAAACTGGTATCTGCTAAACAAAAAACTGCGCAATTTGCCAAATTACCCGTGTTAACTTGTCGAGATCTTCTATGATTACCTTCTAAAATTTGTAGAATATTTAAAAAAATGTTAATAATATTTCATTCAGGACCCCTATGTGCATTATTATATGGGGTTATCAAAAAATTATAGAATATTTACTTAAAAAAGGATTTTTTGGAAGGGAAGAGGTACTTTATTTGGTTATAACCTATAGAAAAGGAAAAGTCAGCTTCATAGCGTACCTTTGTTATTTAAATTTTTAAAATCTTCTAATGGATATGCCATACATATGGAAAATATTATGGCCAAAGATAAAAATAACGCAAAGAATTTCATAGTGTTTCAAACAAATTATTTAAGGTTGAAAAACAATCACTTAAGATTCGATAAAAACAAATTTCTTTGATGTGTTTATATATGTTTCTGGATCATGTGTGGTTTGCAAACTTTAAATGTTATTCAGATCAAAATAACAAACAAGTTTTGCATGAATATTTTTCTTTTACTCTTTTGGGCTATGACGTAGACGTTTTTGAACTCTTCAAAAATATATAGGGGTCAAAGTTACAAAAAGGGTGCAAATTTGAATCAAAATGATTTTCTTTAACTTTTAATGGTTCAGAAGAAGAATTCAAAAAACGTGCATAAAACAAAGACACAGAGAAATTCAAGAAAAACGTGTGGAACACAAGGTTTTATAACAAGATGATAGTTTTTTTACACTTTTAAGTTATTACGTAGTCGCTTTTGAACTCTTTAAAATACGTGCTGATCAGTACAGTAGAAACTGTGCAAATTTTGGTCAAGATGAAGATAGTAGTCTTTTATTAGCTCTAATGAGAATTCAAAAAACGATCAGAAAACAAAGATGCTAAGAAGAATTCAGAGAAAAAACGTGCTGACATAACAAAGACCATGTCTAAAACGAAAATCATTTTGGTTCTATGATTCTTCAGGTCTATGATCAATAAATAATATAATAATGGAAGAAAAAAAGAGTCTTTTTCATTCAAAAGAAGAATTAATCTGCATTTTATATGTTGCGCCCGATTTTGAATTTCGCCCGATTCAGAATCGGGCACTCGATCTTGAACGAAGGTTATTCGTTCAAGATCGGGCGCCCGACCTTGAATGAATAATCTTAGGCTTAGGCTAAGCCTTGGTCTTAGCCTTAAACTAAGCCTTAGGCTTAGACTTGAACTAAGCCTTAAGCTTAACTTTAGGCTAAGCCTTAAGCTAAGTCTTTGGCTAAGCCTAAGCCTAAGGCTTAGTCTAAGGCTAAGACTAATATACATATCTATGGTTTGAAAAAATCTATATCTATATATTTTCTTAAAATAAAGAACGTTTTTTAACTTATTTTTACATGCGAATTTACAATAAATGCATCGTATTTTTCTTTAAAAATTCTATATAGTGACACCCCCCCCCTTGGGGTGTCATATGGAGCGGTGACTGTATTAGGGTAACATAAAAAATATCTAAAATGGTTATTTACTAAAAAGTGACAAGGATTGTTCTTGTTACTACTTTGAGCATCACTAGCGCAAACGATTTCTCTCATAGAAACCCCCTCCCCCCCATAGGCTCATTTTGGAAAAAAAAAATTTGTTCGAAAATTCGCAAAAGTACGATTTTTTATTAGCCATCCTGTAGAGTCTGAGAAGTTGGGAGGCAGGAAAGTAGGGGGTACGTTTCTTCAAAAAATGGCTCTAAAAAAGATGGGTTAAGTCGAAATTTTTTAATTTTGCAAAAAATACAGCCAAACCATGGGTATTCTAGCCAGAAAAAATATTTCAGATTTTTTCGAAGTGAATTGTCAANTTAAGTCGAAATTTTTTAATTTTGCAAAAAATACAGCCAAACCATGGGTATTCTAGCCAGAAAAAATATTTCAGATTTTTTCGAAGTGAATTGTCAAGAATAAAAAATTGCAAAAATCAAAATTAATGCATTAAGTGTGTGGAAGATTGAGTGACGTCTGGTATGTTTTTTGCTTTAACTTTAATCTTTAGCACTAAAATTGCTTCTAAGAAAGTGCACATAAAACAATTATAAGATCTGGCACATAAACTTTATCGAATTGTTTCTAAGATCCAATTATCGTCTGCATGTTTTATGACGAATGTTAGAAAAGAAATACGTAATTAGACCATAAAAACACCTGTTAAATTTGAGCGTTTGCACCTCAAATATAAACTCGAAACTTATAATCTTTTCTCTACTTTTTCATTATTACTTTTTACAATGCTCGATTTTCCACCATGGGTCGAAACTTTCTACAAAATCGGATTAACGGTAAATGCAGCTATTACTATCCCAGCTAACATTTTCATGATTTTTCTTGCAACTTTTCGAACGCCAAAAGAAATGAAGTCTTATCGTATTACACTAGTAAATACTACGATTTGGAGTCTGTTGTTTATTGTGCATTCTTTGTGTTTTTTTCGACCTATGCCACTGTTTCCATTACCTGCTGCAAAAGTTTGCGGGATTTTGGCGAATTTGGGCGATTATTATGGGGGACATGTCCAGTTTATGATATTGGTGACTCTGGTTTTTAATGTAGTAAGTTTTTTAAGATAACCAAAAAATTATAAAACCCAAAATTCATAAATAAAAAACGTGTTCTTATGTTTGAGCGTGAGCTCATAAATGGAGATTCTTTTTATTTTTATTTTAATACAGTCAAACCTTGATTTGATGTGGCACTCCATGGGGGGACAAAATGAAAAAATTTGACCCTTAACCGGACTCTTCCTGTCCATTTGAATTTTGTAATGTTTTTGATAGATCGTTTCGATGAACAAATTTTATTGATTCATGGGTGAATTTTATACCGTGTTCATGTTTTCGTTGTAATACACAGATTTCGAAAGTCCAATGCAATTATCTCGGCAACGAGAACGAATTAGACAATTTTCATGATCTTTCCGAATACCGTATCTCTTCATATAGAACCCCCTGACTTCTAACTTCTAAGCTCTAGAAAAAAATCTATAGACTTTCATGAAAAGTGATGATCACAAAGATTGTAATGGAAACTAGGGAGCACACGTGTACAAACACCCCCGAAAATTTTGAATTTCTGCAGGCGGGAAAAAATATAAGGGGTAACCAAGATGATTTTTTTTCAATTTTTTCAAAAATCACTTTGGTCCCCCCTCTTATGTTTTTTCCCCAAAATTCTGGGAAAAAAATAAGGGGAACCAAGGTGATTTTTTTTCGAAAATCATCTTCTGTTTGTTCGCGCCATAGGCGCGAAAATCTTTATTTTAAAAATACTTTTTTAAGCTAAAAATGCTTTAAAAAATTACGATTTTTGTTGAAAAAATAGGAAATTTTTCGGCTCGAGATGCGGGCTAAATGGTTTTTTTGAGGCTTGAGAAGCGGGCGAAACCATTTTGCCCGCAGCCCGCGAGCTGCGAGCGAAATGGTCTCGCTCGCAAAAATTTGTGATCGAAACTCATTTTGGCCTACGAGTTGTGGGTGACCCCCCTAATTTTAATGATTGTTCAGTTTAAAATAAATTTTAGATAGTTGCCGCAGTTTTATGTTTCTTGAACTTATACATTTGTGTTGTTCATTTAAAATTCTACCGTGATATACAATTACGTCATGGACTATCCATCTATCTCATTTGTCATATTCTAGCTACCTCTATTAGCATTTATGTTGTACATAATGCCTACACTCCCACTAATGAGCTAAGACAAGAAATACTCAGAACATATTTAAACGATACCTATTTACGCGATTTCTTATACCAAGAAAAGGATTTTGTTATATTCGGATTCAATCCAAATTTAAGCTCTTACACATTGATTCTTATAAACTTGTCTCGTGTAATATGCATAGCCATATGGATAATCGTTCCAGCTTGCTTGACCCATATGTTTTGGTATTTGCACAAATTGAATAAAACACCCGATAATATGTTGAACTTTAAAAAGAGGATAGTAAGAATGTTGCTAACTAGAGCATCAGCGCCGATGTTAACTGGATTTTTACCGACCGCACTATGCTTTATTGTTGCTCAAATTTGGCCAGATCAGTCGTTTATTGTTGGAAATATTTTGTTGGTTCTAGTATTTTCACACGGTTTCTGGATTTGTGTTTCCACAATTGTGATTTTTCAACCGTTTAAAGAAGCTGCAAAAGAGATGTTTACAAAGCCAAAAATATTTTTTATAAATTCTACAGGTAAGATTTGATTTTTTGGCGAGTTCTAAATCTAGAAAAAATTTTAAAAAAGCAAAATTTACAAAACCTTCAACCATTTTTTAAAATATCTATATATACTCCAAACTTTAGTGCCAATGCAGTTAAAAACTTTTGGCAAACCTACGACGAAAAAATACTGAGCTTCATAGAATAATAAGAAAAAAGAACATAGCGAATATCAATGTAGAAAATTTTTATTTAGGCATGCAAAAGCAAAATGTTAATAATGTTGCCCTTGTGAGTCCATGCGATTTTTCTCGAGTCACCAATATAACAAATAGAAGAATCCATGCTTCACCAATTTCCTCGGATAAATTTAAAAATATTTCAAATAATTAACTTTTTTGATGAATTTTTTATAAGGGATGTGGAATTAAAACAACCCCCTCGAAAATTGGATGATTTTCTATTAGTAGACTCTACTGAAAGCTTTAGAGGGCACAGAGGCTTCACAAGTTAGATAGAACTCTAATCTATCATCTGGATCCTCTGGGCCCTCTGGAGCTTTCAGTAAAGTCTACTACTAACAAATCACACGATTTTCGGAGGGTCTTGAAAAAGTTATAATTCCATTGCCTTTATATATATTTTTGTAAAATTATATTTTATTTAAAAATCTATAACAATAAATAATAGCATTCAAAATTTAACGTACCTATAAGCAGGGCCATTGGAAGGACCGAATTTTTGGACGCGCAAAAAATATTTTTTGATGAATTTTTTTGTCGATACGCTTCAAAAATTATTGTTGAAAATCTTCTTTAAAAAATAACTCTAAAAACCCTGAAATTCGTATAAAATGGGTATAAGTTTTTTACATGGTCAAATTTCATCCGCGAGGGGTCCATTTGGACCCGAAAATTTATGGGAAACAACTATGTAGAACATCAATTTCTCAAGAAAAATCGTTTTAGGGAACAAATGCGATTTTTTATATTAAAAATCTCAAAATTTGCATAAAACAACCATATTCTAAATTTCGTCCGTGAGGGGTCTATTAGACCTGAAATTTTATGGGAAAAATTTTGTAGAACATCACTTTCTCCAGAAAAATCGATTTGGAGGTCAAAAAGAGATTTTTGATTAAAAACCCCGAAATTTGCATAAAACGACCTTAACTTTTTTCTACACAGATAGAAGAGTTCATGCTCAAATTTCGTGCGAGAGGGGTCCATTAGACTCGAAAATTTATGGCCAATAACTACGTAGAACATCAATTTTCCAAGAAAAATCGTTTTGGGGAACAAATGCGATCTTTGATTAAAAATCCCAAAATTTGCAATAAACAACCATAACTTTTTTTCTACACAGTCAAATTTCGTCCTCCCTAAGCATGAAAACGCTTTCTTAAGGTCGGCACAGGTTTGCACATTCTATCGTACGACGGCCCCACTATCGTACGAAGTCATCGTACGATCGTAAAATTAACGTAAAGGTACGATGAAATCGCCACAAGCTGTCGTACGATCGTACGACGCAATACGATGGCATCGTACGAAATTTCGTCGTACTCGTACGATAGCTTGTGGCCATTTCGTCCGTCGTACGAGTGTATTTTATACTCGTACGATAGCTTGTGTCGTTGCTTGTGACCGTGCGATAGCTTGTGCCGACCCTTAATCCTGATTCAGGGTAGCGTGTTGAAGCGAAAATGAAAAAAGTGACCAAAATTTTGACCGAATATCCGACTACCTAGGATTTTTCTAGGCGAGAAATCGATTGCGCGTGTTTTCGAAACGTGAAAACGCTTCCCTGGTCCTAAAAAGTGATAAATTATGATTTTTGATCAACTTAAAAAACATACAGGCTTACGTGTCAGATCGTGATCTTTGCAAAACAATTATTCCTTTGGGATCTGACAAACTACAAAACCTTCAACTATTTTTTTAAATATTTTATATACAAAAAATTTTCTGACTTTAATCGCTTTCGTATGGAATCAACATTTCAAAGCTGGACTGATCCTTAATCAATATATGCATTTTATTATATCTAGGCTTTAAAATACAATGATATTAGTGAAATTATAAAGATTGCAATATTGAATGATGTAGTAGAAGACGATGCCTCTTGTGGAGGCACATTCGATGTTGAATTTGTGTAGACACAAGAATTTCCACCAAATGTGCTTATATCAACATCAAAATAATGAGTATGTACCACGCCACCGTTTTGGAAAACAAAACGCAAATCCGAGATGCTATCACTGCATGAATTATCTTCACCATCAGTCTCGCTACAAACCGTATAAGAATTGCCCATTTGATAATTATTTGTTGATGATCCATGATACCTTCAAATAAATTGATTTTAGTATCTTTTTAAATTAAAAATACCAAATTTCTTGTGGGTGTTGGTAATAATCATTTGTATTGTCAGATTGACATCCTCCAGCTGAATTTGAAGAACAAAACGGTAGATGGGGAATTGGATCTGAGCCATGCACTACTCGGAACATATAATTAATGTTGCTACGTAAAAATTGTGCATAAAAAATATCACCAGTTCTTGGCTCACCAAAAGTTATCAGTTGGATCTATAAAACTTAAGTTATTATTAAAAAGTGCCATATGCCTGATCTTGTGTTATTTGTTGCATGGTAGATCTAATTTGATAAGCTGTCAAAGAAGCTAAAGCGCCTCCAAGTGAATGCCCAGTAAGAATAATATTGTAATTAGGATACGCTGATATCCAATACGAGACACCATAGCTCCACATATTTAACATCGATTGATAGAAATAGCCATTAACACGAGTTCTGCCATCAGTGGTAATATTCATTGTATAGCCATCCTTCAATTCATCCAAAAACTGGCTTGCTCCATTAGTACCACGAAAAGCTATAACAATTGTTTGGATTTGTGATGAAACGGCAATAAACATTTGGCATTCATTGTTGTCGTTTCCCTAAATTGGAATTTTAATCTTTTTGAGATACAGGTTTGCCTTAACATAGGCACTGCTAAATCGTAATTTTGAGGAGGAAAGGGTTTAAAAAGATTTTTTGGCACGCACTCAGACCCTAGGGATGGGGGAGGGGAGATACTACTTGGATAGTTTAGGATACTATTGAGCCTGTTAATTGGTACTTAGTTATTGGTTAGTATTTTTTTGTACTAAAAATATTTTTTTTGTACTGGTATTCTTTTTTGTACTAATGACTAATTTTACTTTTTTGCACGAATTTTGCAGACTTATTACTTTTTTTTATTTTCTCATGTGTCAAACTTTTGGAAATTGCGAAACCTATTCATTCAAAATTCTCTCATACTGTTTTTTGTACGGCTAACTTGGGCCAGCTGCGCATCGGCGCTCGCAAATATTTTTTTGAGCACCAAATAATTTTTTGCGCATAATGTATTTTTTGCGCACAAGTATTCTTTTTTGAGCACTATATCTCTGTGCAACATTAAATTATGCCATGGCCATAATTTAATGTTGCACAGAGAGAAGCCTTAGACTTAGCCTAAGACTAGGCTTAAGCCTAAGGCATATGTCCAAGGCCTAAGACATAAGCCTAAGGCCTAAAAAATTTTAACACATTTGAAATACACATGTATAAATATAACCTGTGCGCAAAAAATACTTTGTGCTCAAAAAAGAATACTTGTGCGCAAAAAATACTTTGTGTTTCGCGCCAACCTGACGAAGCCACACTACACGAGCTGGCCTAGAATTCTCCCGCTGACAGTGAATAAGCATTCGAAAAGAGACGAGGCACAGAATCAAGAAAGCAATAGCACATTATCAATGCCAAGATGGCAAATAGAGAAATATATAACTGAACAAAGCACAAATCATCCCTTAGCCGGGAGAATCAAGAAACTCAAGTAGATTCTCCTGTATGATAAGAAAACCAAACAATCCACAAGACGAAACAAGTCGAGCTACAGTCCAGAGCAAGCCGATGACGCATCATTCGGACTTCGCACTTCGATCGAAGAACGTTGATCACTGGATTTGGCTCTGGATATCTCTTCTGATTTCATATCGTGGCATGCCTTATTTCACTGTTTACAAGCCTTTTAAGGGCTTGTAAACAGTGAAACAAGCCCTCATTCTTGGTAATCTCAGATGCAACCGGCTGAAACAAGCCTAATTATCAATTCAAGCGCTTTTTCTAAAGATGTCTGAAGCCACCTGCGAAGTGCCACAATCCACACTTATCCTCCACTGTATAGTACCTCTGTTTTTTTCAGTACCCAGGGGTACTGTATGTAGAAGAGGGTAAAGGGGAGGGGTACAACATGCGCGCGAAATATGTCTGCTGCCTCTCCATTTTTATCTGATGTGAATTATTTTTATTTTTTGCAACGAAAAAATTGATTTGGAATATAATTTTTTCTTGGTTCCTTCGGAGACAAAGATGATTTAAAATTTTTTGAAAAATTTGNCTCCATTTTTATCTGATGTGAATTATTTTTATTTTTTGCAACAAAAAAATTGATTTGGAATATAATTTTTTCTTGGTTCCTTCGGAGACAAAGATGATTTAAAATTTTTTGAAAAATTTGAAAAAATGCCTTGTTCCCCTTATTTTTCTCCAAAATTTTGAACAAATTTCGAAAAAAACGTAAGGGGGACCAAAGTAAAAAATTGGGGGGTGTATAGCACTTTTTTTGAATCCAAGTATGAGGGTAACTCAAAAAGTCGATTTTCCCCAAAAATCCCCCACACACATACAATTATAAAAAGTTACTTACATAACCACAAGTAACTGTTTTCGTTTCTTTTACATCCCAGAATACGTTAGGAAATGATTTATTCAAACAAGCATTAATAGCATTCGGATTAGTTTTATAATCTGGGTATGCTGATGCTGCCATATTAAATATAAGTTTGGTATACGCTTCATCATAATCATAAGTATAATAAGCTTTTACACAAAGTGTATAAATTAACCCAATGAAAATAATTTTATACATTTTTTAATATATAAAAAAGACTACACTATTGACAGACAGCACCAAGTAAATAGCTGAGATGATTTATGAGAATTAAGTTGAGGCTACACCTTTATTTGAATAAAAATGACAATTGGCATNGACAGACAGCACCAAGTAAATAGCTGAGATGATTTATGAGAATTAAGTTGAGGCTACACCTTTATTTGAATAAAAATGACAATTGGCATGACATTTTATATGCTGGTATGAACCGCACTTGGATATTTGCGCAGTGATTCACTTTTATGATTAGAGATAAGTCGTTTTGTGGTATTCAGCTTTTCCAAAACTTTCTTGATTTTTTTAAAATACTCTTCTATACTTGTTCAACGCTTTTTTTGCTTAATCATCTTTTTGGAACTTTCCTTTTTTGTATGCTAGACTAGGTACATAAGAAAAAGAAAAAATGATGCCAACTTTATGATTCAGCATCCAAAAATTAATGTGCGCCATAGTAAAAAACCTCATAAATTTATTTTGTATGTTAAAAATGAAATTATCCTACTGCTATAAACGTGTACGGACGATCTCGAGAACGAATGATTTAAACCGTTAACGCTAAACCTAAAGTTGTAGGGAAGATCGAGAGAAGAAGATCGGCATCAATTTTATGGCGGAACCCCCCAAAATTCTTACGATCATGCCTGGTTAGTTATAAAAAATGAAAAAAATGTTTATTTATAACTAATCCTCCAAATTTGCATAATTAAAGCACGGATTAACGCTCGGAGTCAGAAAGGTCCCCCTTATGATTTGTTTTTTTCTTCTTCGGATTAGTCTTCCCCATAGTCAAAAACCCCCGAGTACAAATTATCAGCATCTTAAACGATAAAATAGCTGAGATATGGCGATCCCTTTGAAAAAAACCCTCAAAAATTGAAAAAATTAAATTTTTTTAGGGAGTACCCCAAAATTTTTTTGTTTCCTGCAAACTTATCCCCATAAGTTAATAGAAAAATTTTATGTAAAAAATAGATCAGGATTTTTACTGACTATGACGTAGGTAAAAGATTGTAGATAATTATGGTAATACTTAAGATTTATACTGCGTCATAGCTGGCAAAATTGCATGTTTTCCAAAGTTGCATCTTGAGGTGCTGTTCAGCTTGTTTTTTTCCTCATCAAAGGGCTATTTTTTGCCGAGCGGCCTATCCACCCAGGGTATAATTTCAATCTTAGCAACGCTGATCCGTTGCTAGAGGAAACAGAATTCAATTAAGAAAATGACACCCGAGCTTCACGATAGCCGAGAGTTATTTTTTTCAACACAAAAGTTCAGCACAAAATTTTCTACTTTATACTTCAGATCTGTAATTATTAAGCCTTCAAATTAATAATTACACGAAATAATCTCAGCAACGCTGATCCTATACAAGCTATATACAAACTTAAAACGCAGTTTAGATAAAGTCATATATAAGTACATCTCTAGATTATGTAGAAAATAGGTTTGGTCTTCGCTCTTCGATGTTTCCTAGAATCGGTTGATAGCGGTTTGAAGTTGGTTAAGCTTCGAATACTCAAGTGCAAGAGCCGGCCCCTAAAAGAGTTGGCTTAATGAGGTTTAAACGTGCGTAAATTGTTAAAACAATTTAAGAAGAAAGCAGGTCACCACCTTCAACCTCTGCAGCCTCATCGAATGAAAGCCGAATCGGCCTCTGACTCCCCTTCGGCTTAAACAATTGCACAAGTCTGATACAAGATCAGATAACAGCTTGCAGCTCCTTTCGTTCACAGAATTCTTGCCGCCGAATCACAACATAGCCCTCGCTCGAGTGGAATCTTATCGGGCTGCTGAATTCTCAAAACATAGTAGCGCAGAATCAAAACATAGTGGCTTCCTGAACCAGTAGAGGATTTTGAGCTCTCTAGGCTCTAAGACATCAAAGTCCTGTGTCTAAGCATCGTTTGGAAGCTACAAAACTACAACTAAGCAAACAGCTGAGATTACAAAACATAAAATACAATAAGAAGTGATTAAAGGATCACCTATCATAGGTGTAATTAAGACCCTGATTAACTATTGCGTACTAGGAACGTGTCTAAAGAACACTACAGGGTGTCCGGAAATAAACCGACCCCCCCCCATAAAACAGTCGATTTTGTTTGAATTTTTGATTGGAGTTAAATTTATATAGTTTTTTTAGTGTTAAAAATGAAAATATTTCGTCCTGCTATTATTAGAATGCACGAACGAGGTGTGAGCAAGCATAAGA
>OZJO01025435.1:0-18177 GCA_900406225.1 Acrobeloides nanus | reverse complement strand
ATTTTCTTTTGGATACTCTTATTTTGTGCATCGGTGGCCCAATTTGGTGGAATCATAGTCGCTATTGATATGCATCGTGTTCTTCTCCAAAGAAAAGCAACATTGACCATAAAGACTTATAACTTGCAAAAAATGCTCCAAAAAGCTTTATTAGTCGATTATGCATTGATTTACTTCTTAATGACAATACCCATAACGATTGTTATTATCTGTCTTATATGTAAAGTTCCATATACAGGGATCATGGCTTCCATACTTGTCATGTTCATTAGTTGCCACTCTTTTCTAGGAATGATTTCAATGTGTTATTTTATCAAGATTTTTCGTGTTATTATCGTAAATCGGGTTAAATTGTATTCGAACAAATTTTTTGGGACTAATTTTAACACGAATGTTCCTAAGATTTCACATGTAACTAATGCTCATAAGTTTTCACATTTTCAAACTCATGGTGCTAGTCAAAATGCTCTTCAAACTTTTCCTTCGAAAACTGTTGCTCTTACAGTTCAAGCTTGGGAATAGTTCCTAGCATAACTAAATTTTAGGGCATCCCAGGCGTGGTGCTCCTCTTATTGATCGAAGTTTGAAAAGGCAAAAGGCCGACTTTTATTCTGGCCGTTCAAAGGCCGTCCAAAAATTCACAAACAAGTAGACCCTTATCATAGGTCGGCAAGGTGGGGGAGGGGACCCCCGATGAGTGGTCCCCCACCACCTCCACCAAAAAAAACGACCTTTTTTTTTTAGTCTTCTGACACCCAATTTTTATCCATCTCATATATTCGGCGGGGTCTATGCGTGGTCCCCCTCAATTTTGGGTCCGTGCGTGGGTCAGAGAGGGAGGCTCCCTCCTTGCCGACCTATGACCCTTATGCTTTTTGGAGCGCACCTTCTTCTTAGATGCCCTTCTTCATATGGCCCTGGTAAAGTAGCTTATCCAGGATCCCATTTCGGGGGAGGGGTCTAAGGACGTAGCTAGAGGGAAGGGGGCACCGGTGCCTCCCGAAGACCCGAAAAATCCTAAACATAAACCTTATGTTTTTTGGGGAAAAAATATAAGGGGACCAAGGGGAAAATTTTTTCATTTGTTGATTTCAGAGAACGCCTCCAGAGGTTGATATACATTTCGAAAGTAAACATTTCAAAAGTAAACGTTTCGGAAGTTCAGGACACATTTCGAAAGTGATCAAAAGAAAAAAATTTTCTGCCCTAGTGGGATCGAACCTGCGGGCCAACGTTGCTTATCTTGCCAGATCGGATGGGCTGCGCTTTAGATCACTTGGCCATCGTCCCCGGACTTTTTTCCCATACTTCCGAAATGTTTACTTTCGAAATATCACAAGGAGTCCAAATCACTTTCGAAATGTATATCAACCCCTCCAGATACGTTATTGCCATATTCTCATGGTCATTTGATGTTTCTAAACTTGACATTTCGAAACCGCGTTGATGTTTCGAAACTTTAAAGATACAGTCAAACCTCTAATAAAACGGTGGTGCAGTGACAAAGTAGCGGCTTATTAGTCAAGTTCGCGGATTCGAATCCCGCTTGGAGCCAAAAGTAAAAGTTTCGAAATATCAAATTTCGAAACATCAACTGACCATTATATATAACTTTTTCCTTCCAGATAAATCGAATTGATTTTTTTGTTGTAAAATGAATAAAAACATTAGTAAAAGAATAATTCTGTCATATTGCATTTTTCTCTAAAAGCGATCAATTTTATTGAACGCCTACTTTTTTTTACTTGTGTGTTTTTATTCATTCAATTTTACTCCATACTTGTTCAACTTTTACTTCCTTTTGTGTTTGATTTCATTTTATTGAATAAAATTTTCTTGTTTTATACTCCGTTTCCCGCTTAACGTAAAAAAGTTGACGCTCAAGCTCATTCCCTATCCACTTGGCCATCGACAGCAGGCTTTTTGTTTCTATTGGCTGAAAAGAATTATAATGAAGTGGATAAGGAAGCCGCCCATCTGATTTGGCAATTTAAGCAAAAGTTTTTACACTATCGAGATCGAACCTGCTGGCCCAACATTTCTTAACTTACCAGATCGGACGAGCGCTTCCTTGTCCATTGCACTATGAGTGTCAACTTATTTTGACGTTCAGAACGAAACGGAGTATATCCTTCTACACACTACCATTTTTAGCAAACTACCCTTATTCTTTCTAAACAGTTGAATCATAAAGCATGGCTGCTGAAAACATCAACGTGGCTTCTTCATCGACTGAATTAAATGACCAAGATGTGGTCATCACAACCAATGACAATCGCAATTTCACTGTGAAAATTTTGGTGGCTCGTGTGAGCAAGACTATTAACAATATGATCCAAGATTTGGGTGATGGTTTGGATTTAAGTTCCGGGATTCCGCTGCCAAATGTGGATGGACCGATTTTTGAAAAAGTTTTAGAATGGTGTGAGGAGCACAAGAGTAAGTTTACGAAGCTTTATTTAACCCTTTCAAAAATCATATTATGGCTTATCCATAAAAATTTTGAGCTGAAACATCGCTTTTTTTTCTTTTAAAAATTAGAATAGTAAGAATTATAAAAAACTATATATTTTATAAAACACCACTATAGTTCGTTTCAGCTGCATGGCGCACCAAAATTCCTAAAAGGTGCAGACAAGGGATAAAATTTAAAAAATTTCGCTAATTGACTAAGATCGCCGATCGATTTAAAACGGATAAGGAAGCCATCCATTCGATAAGGCTGTTAAGCAACGTTGGTCTCGCAGGTTCGATTCCCATTAGAATAAAACTTTTTATGTTCAACAAACTTTCTTTTATAAGAAACGGATCAAAAAATTGTCACTCCATTTTTTGTATAAAAGCTTTTTTATCATCCAAAGTTTTACCCTAGTGGGAATTGAACTTGTGGGATCAACATTGCTTAACTTTCCAGATTAGACGAGCGTCTTATCCACTTTGCTATGATAAGGCAACTTTCCAGCTGAACGGCACATCAGCTGAAACGGACTATAAAACCAATTCTTTTTTAGACGCTCCAGAAATCAAAGTCGAACAAGACCCCCATACTCGAGAGCGCAAATGGTTTACTATGACCGAGTGGGAAGAGGAGTACTTTCGCAAGTATCTCTCGAACCTCTGGGACTTGGCTATGGCTGCCAACTATTTGGAAATTCCATCGCTTTATTACTACACATGTCAGAAGCTTGCTGAACGCATCAAAGGCCGTACGCCGGAACAGATTCGTGAAATGTTCGGCATCGAAGATGATTTGACGGAAGAAGAGAAGGCTGAGATTCGTCGCACAAATGTTTGGTGCACGTATTAATCTAGCTATATTTAGGGTATTTTAAATTTATATATTTTTGAATATTTTAAATTTTTTTCAAATAAATTTTTATTTATACTTTAGTTCTAGAACCGGGAAGTGAGCGACTTTTGCTCTCTTTTCCACGAGTTCTACAGGTGAAAAGATCATAGTTACCAATAACGCAAATTCTATTTAAATAAATAATATAGCCTCCATATTAAATTATACACTGTTGATTAAACATGGCTAGTGGAAACTATGATATTTCTTTTCAAAATTATTCTTTGGAAGCGTTTTTCATCCCCACAGTTATAGAAATACAAAAGGTTGTGTTAGATACTATGTTAGTGTTGAGTTCATTGCTCTTCCCATTACTAGTTTATTTATTGTTATTTCGTTCAGACAAACTGGAATTTTATAAATATTTGCTGTTATTTAATGTAATTTCGGATTATTTAAGTGATTTAGCATTGACACTTATTCAACCAGTCTTTCTCTTCCCATCTTTAGCTTGGTATGCAAATGGGGTCTTTTCGGATTTAGGTATGTTTAAAAAGTTTTTTTAAAGGAGTCATGATCAGTGGTGTAGGAAGAATATTCGACTATGTGAGGGCAGAATCCCAAAATCAGAGCCATATGAAATTTTTAACTGGCTTTCGTCGGTCAAAGCGTAAGGGGATACCTTTATAGTTTATTTCGATTTTTGGCATCCGAGGGCTTCTGCCCCAATTTCCTACGTCACCGGTCACGATCTTCTTTAGGTAGTCACGATATTCAATTGGCCATATTTATATTTCTTTTTGTTACCAAAGCTATAGGGGTTATATCTTGCTTGTTGTATAGAAGATGTGCGTTATTTGTTGGTTATATGGAAAAATTTGCACGTAATTCAAAGCTATGGATGGCTTTTGTGATTCTATTATTTATCGTTGGTCAAATGGTAATAATGCTTCCACTAAGCATTGTCAAATTCACCGGATGTTTAATGGTAAGATTGAATAAGGATATGGGGAAAATATCAAAAATAGGTTATATATTTTTCGAATAAATAAAAAACCAAATTTATGTTTTTGGGAAAAATCGGAGGGAAATGCCCCCCCCCCCTAGCCGACCTTTCTGCCTACGCCACTGGGATGGGGATTTGAACCCTCGACCGTCCAGTTACAATCCTGCAGCTCTCTCAATCGCACCATCTGGGCATAAAGTAGTCGAAACTTTTTGCAAAATTTCGCGCGCCATGAACAAGAAAACTCCATTTTTAGGATCCAACCAACCTTACTTCCTTTATTCCCGCCTTCAATGAATTTCAAAAAATTCGCCCACTTACAAAAATCGCAGCTCTGAAAGATGGACAATTTTTATACATTTTCATTTGGATACTCTTAATCTTCATATCAACAGTCCAATTTCTTGGAATTATAATCGCTATTGGTATACATCGCAAGCTTATCCAAAGAAAAGTAACTTTAACCCCAAATACTTATAATTTACTAAAAATGCTTCAACAAGCTTTATTAGTCGATTATGCATTGGTTTACTTTTTAATGTCAATTCCATTCACGATTGTTTTTATCTGTATCATATGTAAAGTTCCATATACAGGGGTCATTGCTTCCATACTTGTCATGTTCATGAGTTGCCACTCTTTTATAGGAATGCTTTCAATGTGTTATTTTATATCGATGTTTCGTGTTATTATCTTCAATTGGGTTAAATTGTATTTGAGCAAAATTTTTGGAACTAATTTCAACACGAATGTTCCCATGATTTCATATATTCATACACATGATGTTAACCAAAATGTTTTTCAAACTTTTATGAAAAGAATTACTTTGAAAATTGTTGCTCTTAGAGCTCAAGCTTGGGAATAGATTGTAATGTTTTCGTTTAAACAAAAACGGAAAAATTTGTTGTACAAGCTCTAGCTATATTTAGGATATATTAAATTTGTATATTTTTAAATATTTTAAGTTTTTTTCAAATAAATCTTTATTTGTACTTTTGTTCTAGAACCGGGGTACCGAGCAACTTCGGCTCTCTTTTCTCCGAGTTGCTACAGGTGAAAAGATCATAGTTACCAATAACACAAATTCCATTTAAATAAATAATATAGCCTCCATATTAAAATAAAAACTATTGATTAGACATGGATAGTGAAAACTATGATATTTCTTTTCAAAATTATTCTTTGGAAGCATTTTTCAACCCCACAGTTATCGAAATACAAAAAGTTGTGTTAGATACTATGTTTGTGTTGAGTTCATTTCTTTTCCCATTACTAGTTTATTTATTGCTATTTCGTTCAGCCAAATTGGAATTTTATAAATACTTGCTGTTATTTAATGTAACTTCGGATTATTTAAGTGATTTAGCATTGACGCTTATTCAACCAGTCTTTCTCTTCCCATCTTTAGCTTGGTATGCAAACGGGGTCTTTTCAGATTTAGGTATGTTTAAAAAGTTTGTTTTTTTGAAAAAGGAGTCACGATCAGTCGTATAGAAAGAATATTCGACTATGTGAGGACAGAATCCCAAAATCATAAGGTGTGAAAAGCCTTATGAAATTTTTGGCTGGCCTTCGGTCGGTCAAAACGTATGGATACCCTTATAATTTCGATTTTTGGCACCCGAGGGCTCCTGCCCCAATTTCCTACGTCACTAGTCACGATCTTCTTTAGGTAGTCACGATCTTCAATTGGCCATATTTCTATTTCTTTTTTTTACCAAAGCTATAGGGATTATGTCTTGCTTGTTGTATAGAAGGAGTGTGTTATTTGATGGTTATATAGAAAAATTTGTACGTAATTCAAAGCTATGGCTGGCTTTTGTGATTCTATTTTTTATCGGTGGTCAAATGGTAACAATGCTTCCACTAATCATGGTCAAATTTACCGGACTTTTAACGGTAAGATTGAATAAGGACATGGGGTAAATATCAAAATAGGTCATATATTGTTGAAAAGCGCCTACTCTTTCTATACCCCTGGTAGATGAGTGCACGGACCAGGCTGGGACTAGGCCGATCTGGCAAAAATTGAGCGGTCTGGGGGCAAGCCAGGATGGTTGTAGCCGGACTGGCACTTCAATAAACCCACCCTTTCCCTGAATCAGGGAAGTATTTTCACGATTCAGCAATGCGCGCAATCGATTCCTCGCATAGAAAACCCCGTAGAAGTAATTTTTATAAAGATTCCATTCAAATAGCAAAAACCCGAAAATTATGGTACAATCCAATATTTTTCGATGTACAACACTAACAATACTATATGAACATATGAAAAATACCAAATTTCATAGATTTTTAGGGGCAGTGGCTTAGGCAGGGGGACAGCTGCCCCCTAATGGGTCAAAATTTAAAAATGTCCCTACACATAAGGATCCCTTTTATGTTTTTAGGAAAAATCGGCCTTTTTGGAGTGAATGTCCCCCCCCCCCTAGCCCACCCTTCTGTCTACGCCACTGCGGTGGAGATTCGAAACCTCGACCGTCCAGTTACAATCTTGCAGCTCCCCAATCGCGCCATTTGGACATAAAGGAGTCGGAACTTTTTGCTAAATTTCGTGCGCCGTGAAGAATAAAACTCTATTTTTAGGACCCAATCAACCTTACTTCCATTATTCCCGCCTTCAACGAATTTCAAAAAATTCGTCCACTTACAAAAATCGCAGCCATGAAACATGAGCAAATTTCATATATCTTCATTTGGATACTCTTAATCTGCATATCAATATGCCAATTTGTTGGAATCATAGTCGCTATTGATATGCATCGCGTTCTTCTCCAAAGAAAAGTAACTTTAACCACAAATACTTATAATTTACTAAAAATGCTTCAACAAGCTTTTTTTGTCGATTATGCATTGGTTTACTTTTTAATGTCAATTCCATTCACGATTGTTTTTATCTGTATCATATGTAAAGTTCCATATACAGGGGTCATTGCTTCCATACTTGTCATGTTCATTAGTTGCCACTCTTTTCTAGGAATGATTTCAATGTGTTATTTTATCAAGATTTTTCGTGTTATTATCTTCAATTGGGTTAAATTGTATTTGAGCAAAATTTTTGGAACTAATTTAAACACGATTGCTCCCACGACTTCATATATTCATACACATAGTGTTAACCAAAATGTTTCTCAAACTTTTATGAAAAGAATTACTTTGAAAATTGTTGCTCTTAGAGCTCAAGCTTGGGAATAGGGGTGTAATGTTTTCATTTAAACGAAAACGGAAAATTTTTAGGATTCTCGTATAAACAAAAATCAGAAACGAAAACTTCTGAAATTCGCTTATTAGCGAAAAACTGAAGCGAAACTTTTAGACAATGGCAATTTTTCCCCCAAATCTGGTATGTCTTTGAAAAAGAACGGAAACGAAAGAGGGAAATTATTATATTTTCAACGTTACTTATATTCAACGTTACATCTCTATTTCGGTAGTAAATAAATTTAAATCTTCCATATTTGTCATGTATTTGTTGGACCTGTTGTACTTTTTAAAGCGATAAAAAATTTCAGTTGGACTCTAATGAACTTTAATTTATACATTATACGGGGTGGACTTAAATAACCCGCTCCCATATGAAACGAATTTCCTATGAGTTTTGATCGGTTTGATGATGCAAAGTTCTAGGGGCTAATTTTATACGAAGAATCGATTTGCGCGCATTTTCAAACCATAAAAAATTACCCTGACCCATATTTAGGCGATTTTCGCTTTAATATACCCACTTCTTCCCTGAATCAGGGTCAAGAAGGCTATTTCTGATTCTGATATAAAATTCATCTACCAGGGGTAATTTCTGACTCATAGAAGCATTTTTGCGTTTTGGTAATGCGCTAAACCAATTTACACGAAAACATTATTCTTTAGGAGTTTGAACCGTATCCAGAAGATGAGATTGAAGAGTTGGAGAGAATTTGGAGTGATCTAGAAATCCGCGATGAAATTGAACCAGGAGTTGCGATCTTGGAATATCTCGATGTGGATGAAAATTTGGCGACAAGTTTGTTTTTTATCTTATGATTGTTGTATTTTTCTAGAAAAATTCGATATAACGACGCCCCGTTCGATTCAATATAACGACCCCTTCTTGGGGGTATCGTTATATAGAGGTTTGACTGTAGATATGAACGCCTTATCCATTTGTCCATTTTACCACATCTCGGTTTTGTATATCTAAAACGAATTTAACCAAACTTGATTTTGTCCTATTTTCTCAGTTTTTCATGTTTCTCACAATTGCAACTTGTATTCCATTCATAAGTTCATCAAACGTACTTATTGACGTTGCTTCGACTAGTAACTGAGACTCGAGGACGTTTCCGGAGGAAGAAATCCGCTCGAGGAGTGATATATTTTTATTGTTCGCATTTTGATTATTGTTTAAAACAATAAGACAAAGAAAAAAGACTAATCCAGCCCTTCCTGTTATCATTCCGACTAGGACTTTCTGGAGGCGGAAAATGAGCCATATAATCCGTTAAGCTTTATACAATATCGGAATCAACTTCAGAGAACCATGATTTAAGAGAGAGAGAATAGGCAGGGCTGTATTAGACTTTTTTCCTTTGCTTATTGTTCAGAATTGTATTCCATTCATAAGTTCATCAAACGTACTTATAGACGTTGCTTTCCGACTAGTAACTGAGACTCGAGGACATTTCCGGAGGAAGAAATCCTCTCGAGGAATGATATATTTTTATTGTCTGCATTTTGACTATTGTTTTTTACATAGAGTTGACTGCTTTGTCTCAATATATTTTTTATACCTTTCTAATATTGTTAGCCTTTCAATATTAGATGAAACGAAAACAATATTCGCGACTTTACTGCATACTTTTTCTTTTACCTATACTAGTACAATCACAAGAACAATACGGTCATGCCAATGCTTCTTTGTTAGTATCATACCCTAAAGATTTCCCTGGTATAGAACTTCCATATGATATGGTAGATCGTCGAATTATGACCACCATTAAATTCATAGTTTCACCTATAGCTATGTTCCTTCATATAACCATACTCTACATTTTTTTCTTCTCCAAAAATCGTAACAAATATAAGAACGTNAGTACAATCACAAGAACAATACGGTCATGCCAATGCTTCTTTGTTAGTATCATACCCTAAAGATTTCCCTGGTATAGAACTTCCATATGATATGGTAGATCGTCGAATTATGACCACCATTAAATTCATAGTTTCACCTATAGCTATGTTCCTTCATATAACCATACTCTACATTTTTTTCTTCTCCAAAAATCGTAACAAATATAAGAACGTATTTTATCGACTAGTGTTTGTTATCAGCTGCACCGACATATATGGATGTAATTGGATGATATATACTGGCCTTTGCCATGCACTAGGTTTTGCTCCGTTTGGCGAAACTGGAAATATCATAATTACAATTGGCTTCCAATATATATTTTTTATTTGTATGAACATGGATTTGTTGATTGCATTCAATCGCTTTTCTGCGGTGGTTTTATGCAAAAGTTATGAGAAAATCTTCAGCACAAAGCTTGGAATGCTTTATATATCGTTGATTATTTTAGCCTCCACTATGGAATGCATGCCAACTTTTTATTATAAAAAGATATGGGTAAGATTTTTATGTAAGACACGGCGACGCGATTTGGTCAATGTAATCATCTTGACAAAACCTTAAATGATTTTTTAGTTTCCGGAATTGGAAACATTTGGCTTCTATAACAAGCCTCCGGATAATGTCGCCAGATTTATAATATGGATGGAATTGGTATGCACATATATTTCCCATTCATTGTTGGCTATTTTGTAAGTTAACTTAAAACAGTTTCTTTCAAACATTTTCGAAAGTAAAATATGTTTGCACTAGGGTTGCATGGACCGGGACTGGGAATCTCGACTTTTTTCAGGTCCCGGTACCGACTTTTGCCGGTCCCGACCCCGATGTCGGTAGTCCCGGCTCCGACCCCCAATATATTGAACGAGAGTCGAACAAAATTCGACCGACTTTTTGACACTATCGGCTCGAACGGTTTTGATTTTCAAAAGTTTCGGTTTCGACTTTATCGGCATCAGGGGACGAAAAGTTGGTACCACCCCACAACCCCGGGTGGTCAGGGGGAGAAAGGGTGGTACCCCCGGGGTGGTGAGTGGTAGTGGGTGGTACCACCTCGGGGTGATGGTGGATGGTTCATCTATACCACCACTGCTGTTAATTTGCTAGAATATTCTAGAATCCGCTGAGCGACTCAGGTGGGATTCGAACCCGAGACCATTAGAGTCGAATCCAGGAGAACTACCACTAAGCCAATTTGAAGTTAAAATGATCAGGTTATTTTTTCCCCAAATTTATATATCTAATTTTTTGACTATACCCACTGGGTGGTACCACCCAGGGTGGTGGTGGGTGGTACCACCCGGGGTGGTGGGATGGTACCAACTTTTCGCCCCCTGATCGACATTCAAATTGTTCGACTCGATCCTGACGTTTCCCGAAAATCTCAACCCCATGCAACTCTTGTTTGCACCCACCGTAAAAATCAAGGAAGTGCTGATTTGTTGATTCATAGGGATACGAAATCAGGACATGATCTTTGTCGTTCTGGATTCATATAGTCGAAATTTTTTTTTGGCTACCACAAAACTTTCTATTGACAACGAGTACATTGATCAGACAACGAGTACATTGAAACGAAAAGAAACGTGAATCCTTATATAGCTTTTTTGATGCATCCCTGTGTGGTCATATTGGCGGGAAAATCGGTGATGAAAATTTCCCGTCAATATGACCACGCAGGGATGCATCAAAAAAGTTATATAAGGATCCTCGTTTCTTTTTCGTTTCAATGTACACGTTGCCTGATTCAATAAAAAGTTTTTGTGGTAGCCAAAAAAAATTTTGACTATAGAACTAGGAGGCTGTTGGTGCGTCACGAATGATTTGACGTTTTTAATTTTCTATTTTTTCTGTTTTCATATTTTTGGATTGAAAAAGGCGCTGTTCTAAGGAGACGCCATGTTTAGAACCATCAAAATCGTCAAACCATCGCTTCTCATGTTTTTACTATGAGTGCAAAAAATTTAATTTCAACCATTTTATATACGGTTCAAATAGTCACAAATTTGCTCTTTTTAGCTACACATGGTCATTCTATTCCTTAAGAAAACTAACTACAAAGACAGCTACACAAAAACTCGATCAACGGCTTTTATACCAAGGACTTTTTAGTGGCATGCCTTGTTTTTTGATGATGACCTTTCACCATCTTTGTCGTTCTGGATTCATAGAACTAGTGGGAAGCTGTTGGTGCGTCACGAATGGACCGCTTGCCTATTTGTGGTTTAACTCAGAACTTCGAGCAGATTTCTTGGAGTTGATCGGTTTGAGAAAAGCTAGAGAAAAAAATTATGCGAATACATTCGTAATGTTAAAAAAATTGGGGATGAAGAGGAATGCTGTTGAAGATGTATTAAAGACTCAACTAGACAATTCAGTAAACAACATTCAAATTTCGAGCGAAGTAAATAATGGTGAACCAAATGAAGAAGACCGAAGCAAACAAATTGTTTTTCCTTAAACATGTTATTTGTTAAATTGTCTTTTTATAAGTGTGATATGATATTACATTAAAACCAGGGGTCGAGCGACTCTTATTCTCAGAGAGTGACTCCATGAGGCAATATGTAATCTTTCAAAATATTAAAATCTTTACGATGACATCCCTGCGTGTTCGTGGGAATTTTTTGAGGGGGTACTCCCATAAAAGTGGTGTCGATCGTCTTCTTTCATCATCTCCTACAACTTTTGTTCTGGCGTGAAGACTTTGGACAGCACCGTCAAAGGTTAGTTTGTCGCACATTACACGTTTTATACAGGGTATGCCACAAAAGTGGATTTTGTGATTTTTTGGGACCCCAAAATGTATTGTTCTAAAAATGACCCCTCTAGGGGTAATTATGTGTTTTGCTTCATTCAATTTTACTCCATACTTATTCAACTTTCACTCACTTTTACTTTTTGTTTGATTTCATTTTATTGAATAAAATTTTCTTGCTTTATACTTGATTTCCCGCTGAACGTAAAAAGTTGGCGCTCATATAGCCCATAAGAAACAAAAAGCTCACTGTCGATGGCCAAGTGGATAAGGAAGCCGCCCGTCCGATATGGTAAGTTAAGCAACCTTGGGCCCGCAGTTTTAATCCCACTAGGGCAAAAATTTTCAAAAAATTTTTTTACAAACAATGGGGCAAAAAAATTTTGCACCATTGTTTGCAAAAATTTTTTAAATCAAAATTCTTGCCCTAGTAGGATTAAACCTGTAGGTCACCGTTTCTTTACTTGCCAGATCGGACGGGCGCATTTCCTATCCACTTGGCCATCGACAGCGAGTTTTTTGTTTCTTATTGGCGGAAAAGGACTATAATGAAGTGGATAAGGAAGCTCCCATCAGATCTAGCAAGTTAAGTAACATTGGACCACAGGTTCGATCCCTATAGGAAAAAACTTTTGATTTTCAACAATTTTTTTTTACAAAAAATGGAGCAAAAAATTTTTGAGACTTCACATTCGAATTTTGGCATGGTGAATTTTGCAAAAGCGAATTTTCACAAAACGAATTTTCTCAAACGAATTTTGGCACATTCACTCTACTCTGTCCATTGGCAAATGTCCATACGCAAATGTTGCATGAGCAAATATCCATTCGCAAATGTCCATGCGCAAATGTTGCACACGCAAATGTTACATGCGCAAATGTACGTTCGCAAATGTCCGTGCGCAGATGTTCCTATAAAGGTGTATATGCGCAAATGTATGTGCGCAAGTGATGCCAACCCGACCGTCCTATGTTTTGATATCACAAAAGCTTCGAGCTTACCACGAAACATTACATCATGTTAAAGCGCAGTCTCTGTTCAAAGTCCACTTTTAAATACAATTCAAGATTAGCTTTAAGATACAACATCATCCCTGAATAATATGAAAGGTATAGGGAAATAAATCGTACACCATACAAGGCGTGAAGTTCAAACAAGTTATTTGGGAGAATTTATATCCGCAGGGAGGCATTTGTAGGAGTGTTATCTCGAGTTTTCTATAATACAATATTGTGAATCGGAGTCAGGAAAGCATTTTCAAGATTCGGAAATGTGCGCAATCGATTTCCCGCATAAAGTTACCCCTAGAGAGATCATTTCGAAAGAAAAAAAAATCCGAGTTTTTTCAAAGATTGGCTCATAGCTTTTTAGTGAAGCGAAAACTTACCCTAGGTGTCTATATAAAAGTTATAGCACAGATGCTGCAAAAAATTTTGAAAATTTTTTTCCTCTAGATAGAACCTCTAAACATGAAAAGTCCTAATTTTCCTTTTAACAGGTCTAACTCCTCGTAGGAATTGAATTGAGAGCTCGTTGACCACTCATGAGAAAGCTGGTGATCCGCCCTACAACTGTTATGTAGGCACCTATAGCAAGTTTTCGCTTCAATAAAAAGTTATGCCCAATCTTCGAGACATACCCTGATTTTTTGACCGGGTTGCTGACAAAGATCAGCATTTTTGACTCGGTTACAAGGGTTTTCAGCCAAAGCGATCGTCACAAAAAATGTAGCCCAGATTCCCAGAAAAATTTTGGTATATTGGGTTTGGTATTTTAGAACAGGAGTTTTTTGAGTTAGAGCTAGTTTATTCTTGAAAAATGGTGATTCTTCGATAGTTTTAGCGTAGAAAGATCCCAAAATCTATGTTAACTTAATTCTTTTTGTCCAAAAATGAGTTGTTTTACCGTTTTGGGCTATGGCGAACAATTTCTGATTATTTTGAAACAATTTTGAAAAACTTTATTTTATGGGTCCAGATTCGTGGTCCAGGTTCAGAGTAAAAATGCTAGTTTCTAAAGGCTTTATCTAATTTACCAAAAACTGGGGTCAGCCTTCCGAGTGTTAAGCCCATCTTGTAGAACATTTAGCTTATCAAGCTTATTTAAGTAACTTCAATCAAGTATAAGTATTTAATTATCTTTTTTTATTAACCTATAAGATGTACCTTTCGCTTGGCAGATTAATAAAATTCGCTTGACAGGTTCAGACACCAGGGTTTGAGTGTAGAAAAAAGTTCTACGTCACTGCCTTCTCTAAACATGCCTATAGGTGGGAATAAAAGCATATATTTCTTGTTGGATGTAGTAATAGTCTTGTAGTCGTTTTTTAGTCTCACAAGATCTACTTCTAAAAAATATCCAGACCAACTTTTCAACTCCTTTTGTTATTTCCAAGCCTATTTAACACGGGAATACTCCTTCAAATTTAACATGAATACTTCGTATCCATGCACTGGTAGAATATTTCCTGAAATCAATTTTTCTAATCCAATATATCATCTTTATCTGGAAAATTTATGTAATAATGTGAGAATTATCGAGATTTATTGTGACAACATATTACGACGCTTCGTTGAATTTTTCTTGATCTTATTGGTCACTATTTCGCTTTTTGGGCATATTCGAGAGAAATATAAATGGATCGTATTACATTCTACTTTTTGGACTCTATTTGTAATCACAATATTGGAAATCGCTTATTGGAGTCCACCAAATACGAGAATCCGCGCTGTTTTCCCATATTATCCATATGTCAACCATTTGTCAGCGGCGTCCTTTCTACCACTGGCTATCAATCGTTTCTGTCAACTTTCTTCAACAAACTTTTTTAACGCCATAACAAAAATTTTCATATTTTTGTGTGTCTATGATTTGTTGGTTGTAGCATATGTATGGGTGATGTTAAACATTTTTGATTACAATTCTTATGTTGAAATTGCATTCGATTTGATTGTTATGCTACCCACTATTCTACTTTCTAGCTTAATTTTTATAAAAATCCAAAAAATGAAAAAATTGTCTCAAGGTAACACATACGAAAAAAGCTTGTTCAATGATCTTCATAAAGCCGCTATTGTATGTCTTGTCCAGCCGACATGTTTCTTGCTATATTTAATCATGATGATTGTAACAGAAAATTTTAACGCTCAAATTTATATTGTACCATTTTCCGAAATTCCTAATTTTTATTTCGAAATGTATGTAACTATATCGACATTTTATTCAATTGCAAATGAGCTTTGTGCTCTGATAGACTGCTTGTTATTGTTGCTTGTTTTAAAAACTTATTGAGCAGGCATGCTTAATATTTTGAGGAAAATCTTCCCTTGCAAAATTTCATTGTCTAATTCTGATACTGCGTTTATAACAGGTCAATCCAATCAAAATTTTAATAGCGCAACTGTTATTAACGGACCAGTCCAATAATTTACAATCATATGAAAAAATGTATATTCGGAAAGATCACGAAAAATGAAACAGTTTTTGTTTTTACGGCATGTTCTGAATCGTCGTAGTTGTCGAGATAATTGCGTTTGAATTTGTTTCAAGCTCTTCGTTGTAATACATAAACTTGTTTGAATTTTTTGCGGAAAAATCGATTTTTGCATCAACTTTTTAAATTTTCATAAAATGAACATTGTAGCAATTTTATAGCTAAATGAGACGAACAAAATGACACCAAGATTATCCAATTTGAAAATTGTTTTGGGTTATTGAAACGAAAACATGAATCAGGGTTTTCGTTTCAATAACCCAAGACCTTGTTCAAATTGGATAATTTTGGTGCCATTTTGTTCGTCTCATTTAGCTATAAAAATTGCTACAATGTTCATTTTATGNCATGAATCAGAATTTTCGTTTCAATAACCCAAAACAATGTTCAAGTTGGATAATTTTGGTGTCATTTTGTTTGTCTCATTTAGCTATAAAAATTGCTACAATGTTCATTTTATGAAAATTTAAAAGATTGATGCAAAAATCGATTTTTCCACAAAAAATTCAAACAAGTTTGTGTATTACAACGAAGAGCTTGAAACAAATTCAAACTCAATTATCTCGACAACTACAACGATTCAGAACATGCTGTAAAAACAAAAAATGCTCCATTTTTCATGATCTTTCCGAATATATCATTTTTTCATATGATTGTAAATTACTGGACTGGTCCTTTAATACATTGTGAGCCAAAACACCGCACTATTGCTTTTTTGGTGAAAAATTTTCAAAAAGTTTTTTTTCCAAAATCATCTATAAAGGGTATTTTCATGCGAGAAATCGATTGCACGCTTTCTCGCAAGACCTCTTATAGGTTTTTGGAAAATTTTTTTTTGAAAAAAATTGTTTAAAAATTTTTCACCAAAAAAGCAATAGTACGGTTTTTTTGGCTCATCCTGTACTATTGATAAATAAAATACGTATTGTGTTATTTAATAATATATGCTTTTAAATAAAATTTTAAACTTGAATCACGGCGCCCAAAAAATTCGAAAAAGTTGTGGCAAGGGTCAAAATTTTAAAAAGTATCGCTAATTGCAGAGCTTCAAAACGAGTACCATATCTTGGGGTTTTGGAAGCTTGACCCATGGCCGAGTGGCTAACGTGCTCAGTTTCACTTTTATAGGCGCGGGTTTGATCCCGCACGCAACATTCATTTTTTTATTATTTACATTCCAAATACCATGAAATTTTTTGTTTATACGTATTTTTATGCGAGGAGCACGATGGCACTGTACTTTTTTCATGAAAACTTTTGAAAATTTTGGAAAAATCGAAAAAGAGTTTTTTTGCGTATTTTCGATTTTTCCAAATTTTCCAAAAAGTCTTCATGAAAAAATAATAGCACCATCTTGTATGCAAATATTTTCATAAAGTTTGACAATAACATAACAAAATGTCTGTTGGTTGCGGGATCGAACCCGCGCCTATAAGTGTGAAACTGAGCACGTTAGCCACTCAACCACGGGTCAAACCCCAAAACCTCCATGATATGGTACTCGTTTTGGAGCTCTCTGAGAGCAAATTTTTTAATAATGCATATATATTTATTTTTATACTTCAGATAATATACAATTTTTTAATTAATTTTTTATTTTAAAAATATTTTCTGCTGTTTCTTCGAAAGAACTAAATCAGAGTTGTCTTTATCAAAAATAGGCATGTCGTCCGCATCGAAATTTGCGTTTTCTTGCTCCAAATCATATAGTTCTTCGTCATCAGAAGATATTACGTAATTTTTACTTTGACCCCTCCCCCGTGATTTTTGGTGATTTTTTCTCAGACCCCTTCCTCCCCCTTTTAGTTACGTTACATTCTGGATGACCCCAATGTGGGCTCGCTAATCCTCAGTAGTATCAAACTCTCTTGTCTGTTTCAAATGAGATGACGTTTATATTTTTTTTAATGGTGATAAAATAGAGCTTTTAGTACATTTCATATTTTAATTATTCTTACAAGGGACCGGCAAGTTGAGCAACTTCGGCTCTCTTTTCTCCGAATTGCTACAGGTGAAAAGATCATAGTTACCAATAACACAAATTCCATTTAAATAAATAATATAGCCCCCATATTAAAATAAACTATTGATTAAACATGGATAATGAAACTATGATATTTCTTTTCAAAATTATTCTTTGGAAGCATTTTTCAACCCCACAGTTATCCAAATACAAAAGGTTGTATTAGATACTATGTTTATGTTGAGTTCATTCCTCTTCCCATTACTAGTTTATTTATTGCTATTTCGTTCAGCCAAGCTGGAATTTTATAAATATTTGCTGTTATTTAATGTAATTTCGGATTATTTAAAGGGGGGGGGGGTAAAATTGCGGTACTTTGAAGGCCAAAAAAAAATCTGTTTTTGAATTTTTGCAAAAAATGACCCTACTACCCCTAATTTTATGCGAAAAATCGATTGCGCGCATTCCCGAAGCTTGAAAATGCTTCCCTGAATCAGGGAAATAAGGGTGTGTATTGAAGCGAAAATATGAAAATTTTAGATTTCTCTTCTAAAAACCGACTT
>OZJO01025422.1:0-14464 GCA_900406225.1 Acrobeloides nanus | reverse complement strand
TTAGGCTTAGGCCTTAGGCTTAGGCCTTAGGCTTAGGCCTTAGGCTTAGGCCTTAGGCTTAGGCCTTAGGCTTAGGCTTTGGCCCGAGTCGACCAACTGTTCGGCATTCCATTTTTTCATATGATTGTAAATTACTGAACTGGTCCTTTAAACGAGCGACGGACGTTTTTTCAAATCGAATTTATCCGAGTCATATATAACACTTTATTTTATTGAATAAGATTTTTACATTTAAAAAAATTTTATTAACGAAAATGAATGACTAATCTACATATGACAGTTAAGTATTTCCAGTTAGGGTTGATAAATTCTTAGTCGATTTTCAATATTAGATCGACAAAAAGGACATGTTTGAACAGCGTCTGCACAAAGTCTACAAGCAGCTAGATGTCGACATGGTTCAAACACGATTTCTCTCTAAATTTACTTGAGTTAAATTAGACTGAAACTTACAGAGTTCAACCAACAAATCGTACATTGGTTAGCAATATCTTCATTCTCTACTAGCTCGACAGCTTCGCTTAGAATTTCTTGATCAATCAAATTGCTATCAAGGTCATCTTCACTATCAGAAATATCTTCATTGTTTAAACTAATGTGTTCTTGTTCAGTTGCTAAAGTAAATTTTTAACAAGATTCAATGGAAAAATCATACCATTTTCTTCATGTGATATGTCTTCGCTAGAACTTGCATTAGTATCCATGATTGGCTTAAATTTTTTGACTTATCATTTGTAATCGTTTGAAAATTCATTTTTGGAAATAGTGGAGCTCGAATTAACCACACCGAGAACGTAGAAATATAGGAAATTTTAAAATTAGGCAAAAGTTTTCGGACCCGACAGGGACTCGAACCCGAACCTCCTACCTACCGTCCAAGTGCACTACCATTGTGCTATCGAGACTTACAACTAATGCCCGTTAATTGGTGAATACTTGACGATGTATTTTCCATTACTCACACTGTGATTAACACGGTCGGATGTGTGCCATCCGACCGATTAACGGAACAAAACGGACGTAGGGATTACCGATAGGTAATCAGCTCATTTTTTGAAATAGTGGAGCTCGGATTAACCACGCCGAGAATGGGGAAACGTTTGAAAACTTACTCGAGTTCTACCTTCATTAATACTAATCAATTTTTCCAAAAGCTGTCGTTCTTCAAAAAAGATAATTCTCCTGGATTCACGCATAAAGCCAGCATATTCAACACTACCATTATTGATTAGATTTACGATTCCATCTCTTATGACAGCAAATCCATTAACAAACCAATAAGAAATTTTTTCAATCGTTCTCGATGAGATTATGAAAAATGGTATGTCTAATAATTCGGGCGCATGTTGATCGAGATAACGCCAATGAGCTTCTTTTCCTAGAAAAATATGGATCTTTCAAAGGATAGATAATCGTTACTTTCATTCAAGACCTCGTTTGCAGTAGCTTGATCTCTTCGTGCAATCTTTCTTTCTTCTCTAAGGTTTCGGAAATGCACATCCATTTGCGATCTAACGAAAATTACAGGAACATTATTAGCCAATGCATCTCTAGCTAAACTTATTTCCGATATACACATAGTCGGCTGTAACACGATAATAAGAACGTCTAATAGACAAAGTCCATTGTTGCTATAAAAAAAATTATCTTGTTTTCGGAAAAACTATAGAAAATACAAAAAGTAGTTTGGTTCCGGACAATCGATAGTTCCTGCCCCAGGAAAGTCATAAAGTTTCAAGTTTGGCAATGAATTACAATAGTCATAACGCTGTGGTTCTATAATGCACTCTTCGATGTCTGTTCTAGCCGCATTTGGATGTTGAGCGTCTATACCACGAAGAGAATTGAGTAAAGTCGATTTTCCGGTTTTTGTATGCCCAGCGAATCCAATGTTTACATGTCTCTTAAATTTAATGATATACAGTGAAACCTCGTTAATTGGAACCCCGGAAAATTGGACTCCCCTCGCGATAATTGGACCCCTGGGTAATCGAAGCCATATCAAAATTCCAAAAGAGGCACTTTTCTAGCGCCTCTGCTAGCGCTTCTTATAGCGCCTCTTCTAGCGCCTCTGCTAGCGCTTCTTCTAGCGTCTCTTCTAGCGTCTCGGCTAGCGCCTCTAGAAGAGGCGCTAGCAGAAGTGCTATCATCAGACCCCTGGATAATTGCCCCGGATAATTGGACCCCCTTTTAGGGGGTCCAATTAACGAGGTTTCACTGTAGTATTTTTAGAAAAAATTTACTTGTGAAAGTCTCAACTTTCTTTTAGCAGCTTTAATTTCATTCTTATGCCTCTAAAATACAGTTTTGTATAGAATCTATTGATATTTTTACCGCATAGGTGTCTGGCTCCATTCTATCTTTAATATTTAGTCGGGTCATTTCGTTATTAATTGAATCTCGAAATCGTTTTACAGTATAAACAATAGCTCCTACTGTTACCATAGGTACCGCTACAACAACAGCTACCGCCACCAATGCTGCCATTATGATAAAATTTATTTCCAAAAATAGGCTAAATGTGAATTAAATTAGCAAGAAAGTCGATTTCGAAATTTATTGGGTTGTTGCCGCTCAAAAAATCAGCATTTTTCGCTCGTTTTCGATGAAATTTTTTTTCACTAGTAAGCAAGGATGTATGATGAATACGATCCAATCAGTCTTTTTGAGCATAACTCATGTTTTCGTGTCAATACTCAAACTTTAAAAAAAAAATTGGCATCTCAAAGATGTATCCTTATTTTAAACTATTGGTATTTGGCTATATAAGTCGATTTTTGACGAAATTTTCGACCCTTCTAAGGTTTTTTTATGCGCTGAACATGAATCCGTCGTTATTTTTTGTCCCAGACCTCCGGAATATGGTCAAAAATGGCTTACAATGATCCCTCCTTGTGGAAAAAATTTCGATTTTTCAAAAAGTTCTCTAAATCGGCTGATTTTTTTGTTCTAGGAGGTTTTTCGGCATGGGGAACTCGAACCCAAAAGAATTTTTTGATTTTGACCACGGAAAGGTACCCGTAGTCAAAATCTAAATATGAGGTTAAAACTCCAAAAAGGGGTTTTTTACCTTGTATGGGGTACCTCATTGTAAGCCGTTTTTTGACTATATTCCCGAGGTCTAGGACAAAAAATAACGGCGGATTCGTGTTCAGCGCATAGAAAAACCATAGAAGGGTCGAAAATTTCGTCAAAAATCAACTTATATAGCCAAATACCAATAGTTTAAAATAAGGATACATCTTTGAGAGCCCAATTTTTAAAGTGGGCTCTCAAAAAATTTGAGTATTGACACGAAAACATGAGTTACGCTCAAAAAGACTGGTTGGATCGTATTCGTCATACACCCTTGCTTACTACTGAAAAAAAATTTCATCGAAAACGAGCGAAAAATGCTGATTTTAGATGTATTTTTTGAGCGGCAACAACTTATGAAACAACCCAATTAAATCACCTTTAGCAATTCGATAGGAATTCGGAAAATGAAAGTAAACATGTTTTACAGGGTGACACGGGATTACGCTTCCGTTTTTATATCGAATCCAACGCATTTTTTTTGCAAGAATTTTCAATAATTTCCATTTTTTTTCATCGGGAACCATCTGAATTTATATTTAGTCATTTAAAAAAACCAATCCATCATGGGAACACCAAAAAATGTTTTTTTGCAAAATTGCGTTGATATAAAAAATGGCTGCGCAATTTTGTATCACCCTGTATTATTTAATAAATATTTCTATTAGAAGGGCGTGACTCGTGGTTGGCTCTTTTTTACACAAAATTTCTCATCACCTAGGTTATAGAAAAAGACTGAAGAGAAAAGAGAGAACTTACAAAAGAAAGTTTAATAAATGTAAGTTCAGTTTCGAAGTTTGACCTTCAAACCAATAACTTTCGCTATTTAATTGAACTAGAGAATTTTCCACGAAATTGAACTAGAGAATTTTCTACACCAATTGATCTTATATTAAGAATGAAAAAGTTTTGAATTTTATGCTTAAAGGACCAGTCCAGTAATTTAAAATCATATGAAAAAATGATATATTCGGAAAGATCATGAAAAATGGAGCATTTTTTTATTTTTACGGCATGTTCTGAATCGTTGTAGTTTTTGAGATAATTGCGTTTGAATTTGTTACAAGCTCTTCGTTGTAATATACAAACTNATCAATTTTTTAAATTTTCATAAAATGAACATTGTAGCAATTTTTTATAGCTAAATGAGACAAACAAAATGACACCAAAATGATCCAATTTGAACATTGTTTTGAGTTATTGAAACGAAAATCCTGATTCATGTTTTCGTTTCAATAACCCAAAACAATGTTCGGAGCAAGTTCCCAATGCACTTGTCACTGATCAGGCCAAAAATTTGAGATAAATTTTTTTTTCTTCCGAAAATAACACTATTTGGGGTAATTTTATGCGGGGAATCGATTGCGCGTGTTCCAGATGCCTGAAAACCATCGTAAATTTAGTAAAATCAATTTTATCGATAAACACTTGATTTTATCACTTGAATTTAGTGTTATTGAGAGAGCATGTGATTCTTGTTACAAATGTGGCCCTAAAGAGGGCCGTTGGGATAAGAATGGCATATCTTCAGCATGTTCAGCAAAGTGTTGTACTTTTAGTTTCCTTTTATACTTTTTGCCAAAACCGTGCATTCCTGCGTGGTCGTATTTTAGCGGGAAATCAATGGATCGATGGAAATTTCAAACGCAATTATCTCGAAAACTACAACGATTCAGAACATGCCGTAAAAACAAAAAATGCTCAATTTTTCATGATCTTTCCGAATATATCATTTTTTCATATGATTGTAAATTACTGAACTGGTTCTTTAATACATTGACCACTCATTTGTTATGCCATGACTTTTCTTTCATAAACAAACCAATTGTTAAACATTTTCAAACAATCCAAAGTAACCATAGTAACCATAATGGTCACCACAAACTTATAGAATTTTAACAAGACTATTTCGTATAATGCTCTTGACTTATTACACCATTTTACACATTTTATTCTCAATTTTGTACAAAATTTCATATTCCATGCTATGTTATAATTGCACCTCATCATTAGGTCGTACTATGGATGAAGATCAAAATGCGAAGAAAGCCATGAGAAATTTCTTGGATGCTAATTATAATATTCCGCCAGTAAATGAAAATTGCAATGCGCCTGAGAATTTTTCTCTCGAGGTTAAATATGCGCCTTATCAAACGATTAGTGTGAATGAGGTCAATTGTCCGAATTCGGATAAATGTGTTAAGATTATGGTGGAGAATTCTGGTAGGAATTTTTGGACAATCTTCACCTGTTCGTATATAACGACTGTTACGATGGTCAACACCAAAAAATTTGCATTTTCTTGCATCCTAAGGTTGCACCGATTTGAGTTTACGCACGGGTGGAGTCGACCGCGCCTGGCCATATTTTTAGATTGTGAGGGCGTAACTTGATTCTAACCCAAAATTTAGAATCCGAAATTTAGAAAATCAAAATTTAGACAACCTAAAATTTAGAAAGTTCGAAATTTAGAAAAAATAAAATTTAGAAAACCGATATTTAGAAACTCGAAACCCGCCTAAGGCTAAGCCTAAGGTTTAGCCTTAGGCTTAGCCTTAATCTTACCCTAAGGTTTAGCCTAAGACTAAGCCTTAGGCTAAGTCTTAGGCTTTGTCTAAGCCTAAGGCTAAGCTTTATGCTAAGCCTTATGCTTAGGCTAAGTCGTAGGTAAGCTGTAGGCTAAGCCTTAGGCTAAATCTTAAGCTAAGCTTTAGGCTAAGCCTTATGCTTAGCCTAAGGCTTAGCCTAAGCATAGGGCTTAGCATAAAGCTTAGCCTTAGGCTTAGACAACGCCTAAGACTTAGCCTTAGTCTAAGCCTAAGCATGTCGGGTATGGGTGGCTTTCGTAGTAGTAGAACCGACTCGACGGTTTCCTGTAAGTCCAAACTTGCCTGTTCGACATTGCTGTGATTTTGGCCTATAGGCAGTTGACCTTCGAGCTCACCATAAATTTTTTGAGTATCTCTTCTCTAGCTTCACGTTATCCTATCAATTTTAGGCCTAAAATTCACTATTCGAGGCTGCCAATCTTATGTATACAAATCGGAGACCAAATCTGAAAACATTGAATGCAAATCCGGTCAAAGTCCGACAATTTGTTTCTGTCAAGGAGATTTGTGCAATCATGGTGCTAACTCAAAAAGTGCTTATTGTGCCCAACTTTTTATCATATTTATAGTTTTTATTAATCTTTATCGATCACACGAATAAATAATATCATTTATTCCCATCCATCGACATCAAAGTGAAAAATTTCCGTATTGCGGGGGATCATTAAAGGACCAGTGCAACAGAAAAATCGATGTTCTAGAAATAAGCCTATCATGTAAAACTGCGTTCACTGATTATTTTTTATTTTTACACCATAGGGCGTAGACCTCATTTTCATGGAGAAAAATTGCAAAAAAGTGAAGTTACTGGGGACAATTAAAATTCGATAAATCATAACAAAATTGAAGACAAATGAAACATATGACCTTTGTAGCGCAGCGGCAAATAGTTGGATTTTTGCCTCCAGAGTGGCGGGTTCGATCGCTGCCATTTCCTTTTTGCACTGTCCAGAGTCACCTCACTTTTTTGCAATTTTTCTTCATGAAAATGAGGTTTACACCCTATGATGTAAAAATAAAAAATGACCAGTGAACGCAGTTCTACATGATTGGCTTATTTCTAGAAAATTTTGTTGCACTGGTCCTTTAAGTTTGGTCCAAGGTTTGGCGCAATTTCTGGTCCAAAGTTTGGCTTAAATTTTGGTTCAAATTTTGGCTCGAATTTTGATCCAAAATTGGGTTCAAAGTTTAGCTCAAATTTGATCTCAACGTTTAGTCTAAATTTTGGCTCAAATTATGTCCAAATTTTGCTCAAATTTAGTTCAAGTGTTTGATTGTAACAGCTAAAAAGACCCGAAACATCAACTTTTTTGTGACTAAAATATCAAAGTATCTATTTTTATCTGTCGCCAATTTGGTTGATTTTTATCAGAAAATTTATAAAAACAAATATTTACTAGTTTATAAATAAAATTCATAATTTTGAAATGATTAGTATGGGTTAAAAAGAAATAAAAATTTTCGAAAACAAACCTCGTTAACCCACGGATTTTTGGTTAAAAAAGTCGAATATATTATCAAATTTGTAAATATTTGCTCTACATTGGCTCATTTATATGGCTTACTGGTGGCATAAAAAGAGTGCTAAAAGCTCGAAAAATCAGTCTCGGAAAAATCGACAATGCTCAAGTTGGGTCTCCTTTTTTTAGCAGCTGTTTTTAACGGTATCTTTGAATTCTCTTAAAGGGAGAGGGGTAAGAATTAGGAACTAATCTCTGAAAAAATTGTTTTTGTTAAAATAGCCTATCAAGGGGTAAAATCATGCGAAAAATCGATTGCGCTCGAAGCGTGAAAATGCTTCCTTGACCCTGATTCAGGGAAAAAGATGTGTGTATTAAATCGAAAAATTTTAGGGTCAAGGAAGCATTTTCACGCTTCGGGAATGCACGCAATCGATTTTTCGCATGATTTTACCCCTATATAGGCTATTTTGGCAAAAAAAATTTTCAGAGATTAGTCCCTAATTCTTACCCTTTAAAAAATCTTTTCTAGTGGGTTTTGCTAATGTCATCGTAAACGGCCACCAAGGCCCGGATGAAGTTGTTTCTAAACGAACCATGGAAACCACAATCAACCTGGATGCCAATGGTGTTCTCAGAGGTTCCACTACTCTCAAGGCTCGTCACTGGATTTTAGGCTTCACTGGTAATCTATTTTTTATTCGATTGTTTACCCAATTTTAAGGTGGAGTCGCTGTTGTTTTATTCGACGAAAACCAAAAAGAGCTATGGAGAACCCCGGACTGGCATAGTTTCGGTGTCAACTTATGGTCGAGTTCCACCCGAGAATGGTCAGATCAAGTCCCGGCGGAGATCGTCCCTCAAGTGAAAAAATTCTCGATCATCCATGCTCATACTCCGAAAGATCGATTCTTGCCTTGGCTCCGCAACAATGGGCCACTTGTGATCAAGGTGATTCAAACTGTTATGGGTGCTGGGAGATAAATTTTGAAAGCTATTTTCGTGGACTTTTAATCAAGTTTAATAAATGCAATATTTGATTTTGTTAACACGGGAATGCTTCTTTGTACCAAAGGGTTCGTTTGTGCAACTCGTCGTGCTGAACACGATGACATATTTCATTTTTGATGGACCCCTTTCCTGTTTTGTCGGCCAAAACTTGAATTTTTTCAACCATATCTTCGGAAAAATATACCTTCGGAAAAACGGACGTAATTCGTCGTAGAAAAATCCTCATGCGGTGGTTCAAAGTTCATTAGAAAGCCGGCGATCTGCGTGACACAATGATATGTTGACTTGTACTATAGGGTTAAGAAATTTGCATAAAATCAACAAAATTCGTATATACGAATTTTGCGAAAAAAAATTTATTCTCTCTTATTTTTAACATTACTAAACAAGAATAACTTGCTAACAAATTTCACAAATTTTCCAAGCACCGAATAGACAAGATACAAAACAATCAAAATTGAGACCAAAAGCGGAAGAATAATATCAAGACAGTAGTACTCAACCGTATTCAAATTTCGTCCATACATATCCAGATTATTGTCAAACCCAAATTGTGCTGCAAATTCGGAATATTTTAAGAGTCGCTCTTCTGGTTTCATTGGTTTGGATTTGACCATTTCTGACAACCTTTTGACATTTTTGTGATAGCTAGAAGTATACAAAAAATCTTTAATAAACGACCAAAATTTTCACCTGGGATCATCTAAAATCGATTCGATATCTTGAACAAGTTTTTCTTTTCCATTCATAAGATCCCCTTTGGATGCAGAAATTCCAATTTTTCTATATTCAACAGCTAGAGCGTTTCTGGACTGGTCTGCAAACAGTGGGATGCAAATTAAAGGTACACCTCGCGTCACGGATTCCATTATACTGTTTACTCCACCATGAGTTATAAAAGCTAGCATTTTGGGGTGGTCTAAAAAGAAGATTTTTTTAAGTACAGATTCAAAAGCCGGAATAAATTTTTTATGAATTTTTATTCAGCAAAATTGTGTTCCTCGTCAAAAATCCAAGATTCCTTCAGCTATACGCAGGGTAATTAACAAATAACACCCATATTTATATGCTTTGAAAATACATATATAAACGTACTTAACAAATCAGCTTGAGGCAGCCATTTTCCGATGACCAAATTTTTATAATTAGCAGTAAAATTATCGTCTTCTTTTTCGTATTTCCATAAAAATGTAATATCTGGGAAGTCTTTAAAAACACTCAACAAGGTCTGTTTTTGCTCGTCTAGCATTTGATAGCTCAACGCAATCGAACCAAAAGAGACAAGTATAACACCTTTTCGGGAGTTATCCATGAGTTGTTGGTACTTCTGAAAAATGCAGCCTTATATAACTCACATAACCTTATATGACACTGTATATAGCCCTATATAAACCTTTATAGCCTATATAACCTAATTCATAGATCGGCAAGGTGGAGGGGGGAGTAGAGAGGGGACCCCGATGAGGTGGTCCCCCACCACCTCATTAAATTCGGCTAAGATTTTAATAAAAAAAAGACCTTTTTTTAGCTTGAGGTAGTCTTCTGCCACCCAATTTTTATGGACTACCTCATATGTTCGGCAGGTCCATGAAGTGGTCCCCCTCAATTTTGGGTCCATGAGGTAGTCCCCCCCCCCAATTTTGGGTCCATGAGTGAGTGAATCAGGGGGAGACTTCCCCCCCCCCCTGCTAACCTATGACCTACTTGTTCGAGAGCTTTAGGCTTAGCTTGTCCGATTCCTCCAATATAAACAATTTTATGAGACACCGGTCTTGGAAAATCAATATGTTCATCGACATTAGCAAATATTAAACTGCTTCCTCTGACCATGCTCTACATTTTTACTATAATATTTGGTGGATGCGCAAATTTTTCAACAAAGATACAAATTTTGATAGCATAGCTCGGTGAATTTTGCTCTTATGAAATTATCAAATTTGAATATTTGCCTGATTTTCAAGAAAATCCAGTTATTGAAACGATCAATAGGGTTAAAATTTGAATTAAAAATTTTTTTGTACATACCATAACATCAAAATCTTGTCCCAAAACTGGCCTGGTGATTTCTTCAATATTTCCAAAGAAAAATTTTGGAAACAAATTATACCCCAAAACGTGATTCACTATCCCCTTAGCCCTTCCAATATAAGTTAAAGGTGGTGGGCTGTGTTCGAACATTACGTATCTAAAGATGTTATCTAAAAAAGGTTCTTAAAATTTGCATATATGGTACCATAGGTGTAGTCAAGGGGCTTAGTGTGGGGAGAGGAGATGGAACTGAGAGGGGGCTGGGAGGTGGGGATGAAAAAGTGTTTTAAGTATCTAAAGGATGTTAGGGGCTGAGCTGAGGGAGGGATGGGAGTGAGGCTGAGAGAGAGAATGCTGGAGGGGAGTGATTGGAGCTGAGAGAGAGCTGAGGGGAGGGAGTGGGACTGAGAAAGAGATATAAAGCCAAAAAAATGAAGGTCACTTTAAAAAATTCTTCAGTCCCCGCCAAACCTGGGGTCTATCTACGCCTATGTATGGTACTAACCATGTAAAAAACTCGGAGTAGCAGGAATTCCCAGATGACTAGCAGCTATTGGAAAAAGTGCATTTGAAAACACAGTAATGTAGTTTTGAAGTTGGATTCTTTTGAGGATGGCGTAAAAACAGGCGTCGAAAATTTCTCCTATAGCAAGATCGAAATTTTCAGATTTTATTTGGTTCATGATCTTGTCGTCAATGATTTGGTCTAAATTTTATAAAGATTTTTTGCATTTTTTTCGAAATCTTACATTTACATAAAGTTGCAAATGAGTCAGATAAAGTTTTTAGTGCCTAAAATTTTATACTACAGTTTTATAAGTCAAACTAACGCCTTGTCTCATAGAATAGTCCGGTTCTTTAGGATTCCATATAGTGTTTTGTCGATTTGTTGGAAAAGGGATTTGAAAATCCAATGGGCGAATGAACAGCTTAGCTAATTTTGTACCAGGATTTGTTATATTCACATTATAATGAGGCTGATACACTACCTAAATATATTGGTCTACAAGTTTCTGTGGTCTCGGTGTGTTTTGAAAGCTCGTGGCCTGAACGCCACGGAATACCCCCGGGTGTGTGGTACGATATCGCTTCTCTGATGAGCTATGAGTCTCCGAAGTGAACATCCCGACCCCCTAAGTTTTGGCCATCAACATTGTTAATCTCGACTCGATTTAGAGACAACGTCCGGTAGGGTCTCTGATCCGAAGTAGTACCCAAATTCCAAAATACAGTCAAGCCTCTCACTAAGCCCACCGCTCGGGAGGCGATGAACAAAGTGTTGACATTTTGATTTTCGCCTTACCACATCATGTCCACCTTGAACTAAAACATCCGCAATAGTGCCCATAAAATTAACATGACTACTAGCAAATTGAGGGCTATATACGAGAATTTTATAAGTTTGAATACATCGAATACAACTCAGTAATAGAACTATGCAAAAAATTGGCTTCATTGGACAAGAAAAATGAAAGAAAATTAATAGTAAACAGTCTGAAAAATGAAAAGAGATAGATTTTTAGTCAATATAACACACTTTTATATCGATTGATTTGTTTAGACTTTTTTGATTAAATTGTAACTCTTTTGTTTTCCTTTTGCTGGTCAAAGAGCATGGAACAAAATTAAGAAGCCATAAAAAATTTAAGGATGGCAGAAAATATTGAAAAACTGATAAAAAAGAAGATAAATTTTTATCCGACTAATCTTTCTTTCGATGTGGCGACAGTTGAGGACGAGCACTTGAGGATTAGACATTTGAGGATGGCTATTTAAGGACGGACATTTGAGAGTGGGATATTTGAGAACGGGACATTTGAGGACGAACATTGGAAGACGTCCAGTCGTGAATGGGACATTTAAGGACGAGACATTTGAGGAACAGAGGTAGGATATGTTTTTTTAGGCCCTAAATAGCACCCATCCTCAAATGTCCCGTCCTCAAATGTTCCGTCCTCAAATGTCTTCAAATAGCCATCTTTAAATGTCTCATCCTCAAGTGCCCGTCCTCAACTGTCGCCACGCCTTTCGTTTCACCAAGCTTCAATAACTAAACTTTATTGAAAATGAGAGAAAATTCAACTTTTATTCTGATTGTTTAAAGCACCGGCTCTGAAAGAATCGAGCTTCCGGATCGACAAACTTTTTCGATAAAATTCTTAATTCTTTTTTGTATAACATTATATTTCATAAATTTTTGAGCAACTTTTGTTTTTGGGAACCCATTAGATTCGTTCACTGGTTGGAGATTGACCCAGTACCAAGTTGAAGACCAACATTTTTTGGTCTTACAGGTAAGCCGGACCTAAAAAAATTCTCTTTTCAAGGATAAATCGTTTTAACTTGAAATTTTTTCTATTTTTCAGGGCTACGCACGCACTACGTTTCTATGCCCTTTCCGTAGTCGGTGGACTTCAGGTAAGTTTTCTGGTTAGGTTTGAAGGAGTATGCCTATACATTTTAGATAAATATTTTTTTTGTACTAAAAAAATCACTTTTTTGTACTAGAAACTCACTTTTTTGTACTAACTATATTTTTCAATTTTTGAAAAAAATAGTACAAAAAAGTGAGTTTCTAGTACAAAAAAGCGAGTTAGTACAAAAAGTGAGTTTTTAGTACAAAAAATATTTATCTATACATTTTTATACCTGTGGGAACGGGTGGGGGACTTTTGCGCTCTCACATATGCGCCCCTGACATTTGCACTTTCACATTTACGCCCCGACATATGTGCAACGACATTTGCGCGCCGAAATTTGCGCACCCGATTTGTGCGCCCTTTCGTTGAATAGTAAAAAACCATTTCTGTAGCGTCGGCCATTTAAAAAATGTTCGATCTATATTGGGCCCAGGCTATAGGTACTATGCATGATCTCCTAAACTACATCGTTTCAAATATCGGTGGGTTATTTTTTGATATGTACTCACTCTAACAACAATAACTTAAAAATCGCTTTTTACTCCAATTTTGAGTTGAAAAACCGATTTTTATGCAAATTTTAAGCTGAAAAATCGATGTTTACCCCAATTTTGAGCTGATAAATCGATTTTTTTTCCCCAGTATATAAATGTAAACTCTATCCTGGGTGTGTCAAAGAATCAAGTTAAGCTGTTTTAACGCACCTAGACTGTGATTATACTCGCCTTGGGTTTATTAAAACAGATTTATTTGTGCTATAAGATACTTATGAAAAATTGATAACAAACGTTTAAAAGAATGAATACTTCGGACTAGTTTTTATTTGTGTTTTTATTATTATTTCTAAGGAATGCGTTTAGAAATATTTGTTTTCCTAGTTTTATGCACAGGAACCTATTCTGATGTCGTATGCCCATTTGGTGCAGTAGTTGGGCCTGATAATAATTGTTATGTAATAAATACCGATTTTATTAATAGAACTCTTAACTGGCTTACATATGAAGGTTGGTGTAGTAGTAATTACGGAAATTTAGTATCTATTCATAACGCGTTTGAAAATAGTTATTTTGCACAAATAGCCGCAAATTATACAAATAGTAATAGTCAGCTTCCATATATTGGAGCATATTGCGCCCCAAACACCAACTATAAATGGGTATGGATAGATGGTACATGTTTAAACTACACTAATTGGAGTAATCCAAGTAAGTGAAGATTTTTTTAATAGCTTAATCAATATATTTTTTGATGATTTAACTAGTTGTCGAACAAATTCTTTTACATGCGCCGTAATTAATCCTGGTGGCACATGGGATATAATACCAAATAGTAAAATTACCAGTTGTGATCAAGCTGAACGGTTAATACTTTGCCAGGTTCAACCTATGCGTGATGTTAATTGTGATTATTGTAATCAGAATTGCAATCAAGACAAGGAGAAACAGAGGAAATATTTTTATAATTAGAATAAACATAAGTTTTGTTAATTGTTAAGAGTTAATAAAGAATAGTTTAATTTTTGTCTAGTACTCGAGCGCCTAGATTTTAAACAAAGAAGCGGCGAAATGTGGCTATTATGCGTTGCATTTCGAAATCATACGTGGGCAAGGGGGAGGGAGCGACCATTTTTCTCCAGTCAAGAAACCATAAAAATCGAAATTTTTGACAAAAATTGCAAAACAAAAGGGTCCCCCCTTTGGTATTTTTTCAAAGACTTGCGAGTGAGGTGGTTGACCCCCTATTTTAGGTTCTTGAGTAAGTTGGTTGGGGAGGCATAAGGATAAGGCTTAAAGCATCGGCTCTGAAAGAATCGAGCTTCCAGACCGACAAACTTTTTTTGATCAAATTTTTAATTTTGTTT
>OZJO01025421.1:0-31666 GCA_900406225.1 Acrobeloides nanus | reverse complement strand
TCGGCTTTTGACAGGTGTTGATATGACTAATGATGGTTGTTGGAAGCTTAGTTGGCGGGAGAATTTTCTTCTAAAAAATTTTATTGAAAAATTTCGTTTGTCCAGATTGCGCCTCTCTACATGCCTAAAATGATCATGGACCTGCCCCCTCAACGGCGGACTAAAATGAAAAAATGGGTATTCGAAATTTTAAAAATGCTGTCGTCCGATCGGAAATCATGAATCTTTTAAAAAACAAATGTTTTTGTCTCCCTTAATTTGTGTCTTTGATGTATTTATTTTTCATCATGCAAATTGGGAAAAGCAGGTCTTTCCCGCATCTTTTTGTATTAGTTCATTGATTTCTAAGTTTTTAGTGCCACCAAGTATTACCTCTTTATACTTTGTTTATGTCTTAAAATTTTATTATGTATCTCTGCATTTCACCAGTTCTTTGGGGGAGGGGAGGGTCCCATCCTATCATCAATATTTATTTTATAGTCTGTAATTTCCCTCCAAAGTCGCAAGGGGGCAGGTGTGGCCCCTAGAGTTTGTAGTCTTTAGCTGCTTAAATAACAGTCATTGCTGTTCTTCCTTTGCCTTTAGCTGCTTGTTAAATAGTCTTATGTTATGCTAGTCTAATAAATGGTTGCTTTATATTTTCTTCACAAACATCACACACCATATTGGGCTAGCCAATAACAGGGGCCACAAGGGGGCTTTAACCCTTCTCGATATTTGATTTTAAAACAAAAAACTCAATTTTAAAAGATATTACAGTAAACGCTCGATAAGCGGGCACCCCTTTAAGTGGCCTCTCGAAAATTCGATAAACGGGCCCCCCTCTAGGGTGGCCCGCTTATCGAGCGTTTACTGTACTCCTTTTCACCAGTATTAAAAAAACTTACGACATCGGTAAATGCTGAATTTTCTCCGTTTGAGAATCCGCAGCTTTATTCAAATGTCCAAAAATTTCAAAAATTATTGGAAAATGTTGTAAATAATGCACAAAAGCGGCATTCACATTGGCTCTCAAATCTTGCACATGATCAAACCTTAACCCTTTAGTCTGTGGATTGCTTCTAACAGGTTCTGTAGAAAATGCTTCATCGTGTCTGTGGAGGAAGCTAAACATAGCAATTTTATTTCTGATAATTTAAAAAATTTTTTTACTTAAATTGGCAAAACACATCTGTATACTCCGCTGGAACATTGATCGCTTCAATAATAGTAACCCGGAAAGAGTATTCTTTATCTTTTTTTAAATGTGCAGGGAAAGCTGCTTCTAATTCTTCCGATGTTGATTCTAAAATTTTTATAGAAATTTTATTTTTATTAAAAATTACCTTCATCGTTAGAAACATAGCCTTCAGAAGTAGCACTTTGTTTGTTGCTAGATTTTGAGCGGCGATATTTTCGTAAAAAGTCTTCTTTTCGGAAATTTAATTTTGATGATGGTTTCATGGGCGTTTGAACTAAAAAATTAAAAAAATGTAAACGATGTATAGTCCGTTTCCGCCCATAAAAGTAAAAGTGCTCATGCGATGGCCTAGTGGATAAGGAAGCCGCGTTGCTTAACTTGCAGGTCGGACGGGCGAATCCCTTATCCACTTGGCCATCGCATGCAGACTGTTTTCTTTTATGAGCGGAAACGGACTATATTTTGTGTCGCCGCTAGGAAATTCGCTCGGGATCAAATTCAGAAGCTCCGCTTGGGATTGACGGTCGAGAGCGCCACTCGGGGGCACCATAGGCGCTCGGTGTCCAGTTTATTTTTAAAAATTACCTTCTTCCAAAATCGGCTCGACCATAACTCTCAGATATCCCTTCACTTCGCCTCTTTCATTTACAATAGCAACTTTGTGTACCAAGCCAACATTATTCAATAAGTTGCTCATATATACAAATGCTCTGAAAAGCCAAAAACCGGCCAAATGACAAATTTTGATAGCCTAAAATTTTACCTCCCAACCATTCTAAACCATGGAAATCTATCATAGAATGGGTCCGTACCCATCCAAACATCCATGGATAGGTCTTCATCGTTAATAAGATCTGCTGATTCTGCGGATTTTTCATGTGAGTCACGCATTGGTTTTAAACGATCCCTGAATCAGGGAATGTTAGGATTTGAAGGAAATTTTAATTGTCAATTTTTTAGAAACTATTTTTAAATTAAGTTCTGTAAGTGCTTTCTAAAAAATGCTTCTATGCAGATAGTGCAGAAGAATGTGAAATTTAACCAATTTTACGCTACAATATCAATTTTTACAATGTGCCAAAAATGCAATTTTCGTGATTTTTACTTGATTTTGGGACCCGAAATTGTTTTTTAAAAATGACCCCTATAGGCATACATGAAAAAGGAGGGAGGGGGGACAAGCTACCTCGAGGCTATATGGTGTCGACCAAAAAAGGACCTTTTTTTCGCTTGAAGTAGTTTCTAGCCGGCTTCGCCACCCCGAGGCTATATGAACTCCGAGGTTATAACGGCTTCGCCACTCCGAGGCTATATGAATCTTTAACTTTTGGCTCGATGCTAGCTACATGAGGGGGGGGACAGTCCCCCCCCCCATTGGTAATGTATGCATATAGGGATAATTTTATGCGAGGAATCGTATTCCCGAAGCAAGAAAACGCTTACATGACCTTGATTTAGGGAAAAATTGAAAAATGACCATTTTCGAGTCACAAATCCAATCAGAAAGCGTTTCGCGCTTCAGGAATGCGTGCAATCGAATCCTTGCATAAAATTATCCCTATAGGACCCATTTTTATAAAAAATTTTGGGTCCTAAAATCAAGAAAATTGCAATTTTTAAGGCACCCTTTATTAGAAAATTTGAAAAAATTTTCAAATTTTTATTGTAAATAGAATAAGTAGGAGAATAGGGGTCATACGAATTTTTGGATCAAAATTTAATTATTTTTAAATTTTAAAAATTTTTACATTTCAGGAACAAGATGATTATTTGGAAACATCGCAGTAAGCATTTCATTGACATTGGCAAACTGATTTTCTGGAGTAACTGCTTCACTAATATCAGCATTATATAGCCTACGCATATCTTCCAGACGTTGCCTACAACACTCACAATTTTTGAAGAGAAAAATTACTTTTTTTAAATTTAAAAAAGCACTAGAAGCAAACAATAGACGGAAGGAAATTGGCAAGCCACAGCAATAATTACAAGGTGGTTTAAAAAAGTGGATTTTTGTGATTTTTTACATGATTTCGGACCCGAAAATTTTTTCTGAAAATGACCCTATAGGGGTAATTTTATGCGGGAAATCGATTGTGCGCATTCCCGAACCCTGAAAATGCTTCCTTGATCCTGATTCAGTGTGTATATTGAAGCGAAAATGAGCTAACTTTGAAATTTCACCGTAAAATCTGATGTTTACGGTGAAATTTCAAAGTTAGCTCATTTTCGCTTCAATATACACATCTGAATCAGGGACAGGAAAGCATTCTCAAGGTTCGGGAATGAGTGTAATCGATTCCCCGCGTAGAAATACCTCTATAAGGTCATTTTTAGAAAAAATTTTGGGCCCAAAATCATGTAAAAAATCACAAAAATCCACTATTTTTTGAAACACCCTGTAAAAATAAAAAAATTTGGCTAAAAAATTAAAAATAGGTCATTTATTAAATTTTTTATCCAACTGCAGCCATTTTTGCAATAATTTTAAGCAAAAGTGTAAAGACCAACTCTTACTTTAATTTTTCCAAACTCCAATAATGTGTTGCCCCATTTTTGAGATCGGTAACTTGTATGGCAACTACAGTTTTTGGATAAGGTCTTAGAGTTAGATCTTCTCCAGGTGGAAGCAGATCTGGTGGTAAAGGGCTATACATAGTGTCAGTAAGGAGTACAAATTGGAATTGGACCTAAAAATTTATTTTAAAAATTTTTGGATACGGACCAAATGGGACCAAAATCTGCAGTTGTTTTTTGAAGGGTAAGAAGTTTCAAAAAAATATAAGGTATCACCACAGTGGGTCAAAATTCCAAAATTTGTCTTACCCTCTTTTTAAGCTCAACCGCTATAGCATTAGCTTCTTTCAAAAATATGGCATTTCCCCATAAATCATCTCGAACCGAAGTAAACTGATGGTATCTCCATTTTATTGCGGCTCTTCGTACAATTCTTTCTTGCTCAGGTGTCCAACTAGGTGGTTCCTCATTTACTAAAATTTGAATTTTTTTATATGAAGATTTGGTCTTTACCAGCAGCAAGTAAACTTTGGGATAAAATAAATTCTCCAGTGCCATCCCATGTGGAACAGCCAGAGGATGAGATCATACTTTGTGCTAAATCGACCTGCCGCTGGAGGCTTTCGATTCGAGATTCGTATTCCTAAAAATTTGGACTACTTTTTCAGTTTTGGATATTTATAGGGTGAGTAAAAAAAGTGCGTTTTTGTGATTTCTTGGTACGAAAATTTTTTTGGGACCGGAAAATTTTGGAGCTACTATACAATAAAGGGGGTCACCCACTTGAAAAATTTTAAAAATTTTTTCTGGAAATGACCCCTCTAGGAGTAAAAACATGTGGGAAATCTGAATATGACACTTTCGAAGCGAAAAAACGCTTTCTTGATTCAGGGAAGGCCTGTGGATTGAAGCGAAAAGTCGCAAAAATGCGATTTTTGCGACTTTTCACTTCCATATTGAAAACACTTTTTTTGGCCAAATTTTTTTCTGCATGTTACTAATCATGGCCAATTACACCAGAATATACCATTGAACACATGACCATTCCCGTGTTAAGCCTAACGAGGGCCCAAAATAGGATCCCTAGCGAATTTTTTTTCAAAAACATACATTATTTTTCCGCTTGTGCTGTCTTTCCATTTCCTCTAACTCTTTTCGAAATTGTTGTTCCATTTCACAGAGCTTCTTCTCCATTTCTTGTTTTAAATCGATTCCTTGTTTTTCATACAATTCCATTTGAGCATATTTCCAATCAATTGGATCTTCTAAAAGTTTAATTTTTGCAAAAAATATAATCTAGAAAAGCTTAAATTTTTTTGAACATGATATTTTTGGGGTTAAATTTTTTTGGTTTTTTAAGGAGAGGCTTAAATTGTTTTTGTATATATCAATTTTCAAATTTTGATGTATGGATGATCTATTTTATTATGTTCTACTTTTAACGCATACTTGCTGCTGCAGCCAAATTATGTCTACTCATTCTTGCTTCCTGTGGATCATTAAATCTGAACACATGGTGTCTACCCAAAATGACCCTAGACCCAGTTGTGAGTCTAGTAGGCCCAGTGACTGGAGTGCCATTCACAAAACATTGTGCACCTTGCTCAGGCTCTAGCGTGACCATACCGTCTTCATTGATAAATTTACAGTGATTTTCTTGAATTCCTTGTCCAGATAGAGGAATATGAGGTCGAACTTCTGCTTCTGGTCTGCCGACCCTAAAAAATGTTTAATGTTATTTGAAATTTATAGTAAAGGGGGGGGGGGTCACCCGCAAGCCAAAATGAGTTTTACCCGCAAATTTTGCGGGCAAGACTCATTTCGCCCGCAGAAGGTCACAAATTTCGGGGAGTGTTTGTGTACGTGTGGTTACTACTAGGCAAAATCTTTTGGCCTCAAGTGGGGTTTGAACCAGCCTTGAGGGACGCCTGAGACAAGACCAGTACCACCGAACCATGGGACCCTTTGAGTAACCAAATTCTACTCTAGTCGTAACGCTGTATAGAGAGACAAAAGTCGGTGAAAGTTAAAAGTTTTAGAGTCAGGAGTTAGGTTTGTAAATAGTTTTTCTTCAAAATTTACCTTGTAATCCCTTCTTTTAAATAATACAACAAGCATTCGGACATTAAAGGATCTTCGTTCAAATTCACTAAATGCGGGAATTTTGTCGGTGAAAATACCCCTAAAGTCGAGCCATCCACCGATGTGGCTAGACCCATCTCACGCAACTCTTCTTCTCGAATTTTTCTGATATCTTCAGTTTTTCTCAGCTTGTCCTCCCAAGTTTCATTTAATTGAGCTATAAGTTTTTCTGAAGTTTTGAGTTGTTCTATAGTATCTTCTTCAGAATAAAGAGCACACTTATTAGATGTTAGCTCTCCGGTGGCATCAAGCTAAAAATAAATTCTCGAGTCAATTATAACAAGAAAGCAAAAATTATTGCCCCGAGCCAGGATCGAACCCCCACGGACGTGGGGCAACCTTTTTAAATTTTCTGTTTCGGAAACAATCGTTTCAATAATCAGTTTTTATTGATTTAGACAATTTTTCTGATATCTTCAGTTTTTCTCAGCTTGCCCTCCTCAGCTTGATTTCCTGTATCAATCAAAAATTGGTTATTGAAACGATTGATCTAACAAAATAAAAACGAACCAATCAAGTGAAAAGGTTTTTTCAAAATTATCATTTTCAAAAAAATCTGACATTTTTCCAACCCTCTTATTACCTCAATGCCTCGTCGAAGTAACAAATTTTTAAGCTTGTTAACTTCTTCTTTAAGCTCTCGTATTAATTTTGCATTTGGATCTTCGTTAATTTTCGCTCGACAAACAATTTGCTTGGCTCTATCAGCATATCTTAAAATATTCATTTTTTCTCTTTTTTAAACAAATTTAATGTCTACCTCAATGTACTCAAAGTTTCTTCAAAATTTATATCTGCTGGACTAATGGCTGCTATCATAGCAGTTTTGGAATTTCCACCAAGGTTTTCTCTCAACAACCAAGTTAGCATAGAGTCACGATAGGGTACTACTGTGGCTCGAGTGCCTTTGCCTTTCTTTTTTGAGGACTAAAAAAATTTTATTTTTTGAATTTTGAGCTGGCACAGTAAATATATGAGCGAGGGCATATCCTTTAAAAGTGGGGGGAGGGGAGTCCCAGAAAAGATAAAAATGTGCAACAATTTTTCACATGATTATATAGCATTTTCTCAGCTTCATCTCTTATAAGCAAAATTTTAAAATACAAATGTTTACCTCATCAGCCAATTTGGAGATAACTAGACCTAATGTAGTTAAACTTTTGTTGATATTGGCTCCTTCTTTGAGACGCTGTCCTTCAGCTCCGGTAGAGCCAGCACGCTCACTTCCAGCTAAATCGACAAGAGAGATTTTGCTGACCTAAAAATTTTTGGAATTTGCTAAAAAAAAGTTTGCGAAGTACTTTTTCAGTATCCATATTTGTTTCAACATCATGCCGTTTTTGGGTCAAAACTATTGTAAAAATTGCATGCGATCGACTTGAAGTCGAGTTCATGTTTGTTGCAGCTACGGTTCTAAAAAATAGAGATGTATGGGGCAAAAATATATAAAACCTAGACCTACAGGCCGGATATGGCTTCTTTGGCAATCATTTGTATCAAGAGCTGGGTCACTTTTTTGGTAGCCAAAAGTTGCGGCCTCGGACTTCCCACGTTTTTAAAGGACCAATCCGGTCGGAAAAAAGTTGCCAATTTTTGTACAGTGTGTTAAAATAGGTACTTTCATCCAGTCTTTTGAGCATATCTCGGGTTAGGTTTTTTTAATGAAAGTAGAGACTCGAAATCGTCTCGAAACAGGGACTCATTTGAAGACACTGTCTCGTAATCGTTTCGAAAAGAGTTGAATGTGTCTGAATATTGACACGAAAGCCCTGAATTTTACATTTTTTTAAAATGCGCTTAATGATTGGGTGTAATTAAAAAACAAAGACGGCATTCTTTATAGCTCGACGAAATGAATAAAACGACACCAAATTTATTCAATTTGATAATTGTTTTGGGTTATTGAAACGAAAACCCTGAATCAGGGTTTTGATTTCTTTAGCCCAAAACAATTATAAATTGGATAAATTTGGTGCCGTTTTGTTCGCCTCATCGAGCTATAAAGAATGCCGTCTTTGTTTTTTAAATACACCCAATCATTAAGCTTATTTTAAAAAATGTAAAATTCAGGGTTTTCGTGCCAATGTTCAGACACATTCAAACTGTTTCGAGACGGCTAACGCCTCAAATTGCGTTTCGAGACTGTTAGCGTTCATCCTTAGCGTTGTTTAGTGCGGACCCTAAAAATTACGAGCTCAATCCCTAAGCCGACCCGTAATTTTTATGACCTTAAAAACATGGGAAGTCCGAGGCCGCAACTTTTGGCCGTCAAAAAAGTTTTTAGCCTTCCTGATGGAAATACCATCGGTGAGTAACAAATTTTTACCTAGCCTTATTTCCTTCATCCATTAGGTCATAGATATCTTGATACGAACAAACAACCAATTTTGTCAACTCATCCAAATAAGGACCCATTAAAGGATGTTCTCTCAAACGCAAATTTGATGTATTATTTGGATTTAGCAGATCTCGAGGTTTTTCACAATAGATTTCTAGGTAGGACACCTAGAATTTTTCAAATTTTTAAAAAATTTTCATTTTCCCTCCTTACTTCAACTGAATATTTTAATGTTTGTGAAGAGTTTTCTTCGCATCGTGTAAATAAATCTTTGCATAAACGAGGGATTATACCCATTTCTTCAGGGTCAGATGGTTTTCCCATCATGGTGTAGCTCTTTCCAGCCCCAGTTTGGCCATAGGCAAAAATACAGACGTTATAGCTAAAATATGAAAATTTATATACAAAATAAAGAAGTGTTTTATCATCTCATGTCAAAAAGAGATGGTAAAAATTATTTTTAGGATATCTGAAATGGGGGGGGGGGAGACACACTTTTTCGGATATAAAAAAACTTGGATTACCCCTGAAAAGCATGCTCCAGCATCTCCACTCCCAAATCTTCATACACAGTTTTTTGATTAACAAAATGTGCATCACTTCTATTACAAGACCAGTATGAATAATCATAATTAAAACTATGGATTTGACCTGCTCCACCAGTTATGGCTAAAAGATTTTTTGTAAAATAATCGATAATGATGGTAAGCTACTTGTTGTAGGTCCAGCCATAGCAATAACACTTTTAGAATCCCTTTCATTTTCACGATTATTAAATGGACGAACCCGTACAGCGACTTTCACCGAGGCTGATGCCATTTTTTTAATACATAAAACACCACAACCCGGAATGTATACCCTAAAATAAAATTTATAAGATCTTGCATTTTAAATAAAAAATGACGTGGATCAAAATAAAATTACACGCAATATTCACCCTACAAAACACATATTTCATCTAAAAAATTATCCTATGAATTAAGTCTTGAGCTTCAAATGTGCAACAAAAAATTGTTTTGCCTCAATTCGTCAGAATCATTCTCCTCGAATGGGATGGATGTTTCATTGCCATAGAAAATGGATTCGGCTCTAATTAGAGGAACACGGTTGGTTGGACGTAAGAGTGCCGTGGAGCTTGTGGCTCAAGAGAAAGAAAATTGCTCGGAGTCATTGAAAAAATGAATGAATGAGCAAAAAATTCATTTAGCAGAGAGATTATGGAGGTTTTATTGCTTTTTAAAGCAACAGAAATGGAAAATAGAAGGAAAGAGAAAATAAATTCTTGTAAAAACAATATTTTCTTCTTTCACCGAAAAAGGGAAAATATGGATGATGTTGCACAGTAGATAAAACAGACTGGCGTGTAAAGCAACAATAAAAGTCCGATCTGGGAAGTTAAAGGACCAGTCCAATCAGTTACAACCATATGAAAAAATGATATATTCGGAAAGATCATGAAAAATGGAGCATTTTTTGTTTTTACGGCATGTTCTGAATCGTTGTAGTTTTCGAGATAATTGCGTTTGAATTTGTTACAAGCTCTTCGTTGTAATACACAAACTTTTTTGAATTTTTTGCCGACAAATTGATTTTTGCATCGATTTTTTTATTTTCATCAAATGAACATTGTAGCAAATTTTTATAGCGGATTCAATATAATGAAGGACACAGTAAAAAAGTATTACCAATTTCTTTGAAACCAACGTATACCCCTGTTTTTGGCGTCGCTGAGCACGAATTTGAAGTCCATTTTTCGATCCGACTTTTACTTTGAGATAAGGTCAAATTTCCGATGGGATAGAGTAAATTTCAAAAAATTTAGATTTTCGACACGAAAACCTGATTTTCAGGCAAAACCGTTATCATTTTCGGATTGCCCATGACCGATTCTATATAACTGAAAAAAAGATCATAGAAAACGGATGGAAAATACGGTTTTTACATAGGATTTTTCATCGTGTCGATAATCCACCGTAACTTTTACCCCCTTTAAAATAATTCAACTTTCTCCTTGAAAAATCTTTTTTCAATGAGCTCCCCCCATATCCCTGAGCCCCAGAAGCGCCACACTTTATTTATTTTCTACTCTCTCATGTTTCTTTAACTCATTCAAGCTCATTTTCTTACGCCGAAGCAATCATTTCTTCCTGGATTATTTAGCTTAAACGAAAATGGCATTGAAACGAATGCGGATTCTTTACCCCATTCAAGCCGAAAATTGGTTTCGTCATTAGGCGAAAATTGGCTAACAGACATTTTTTCCGATCATTAAACACACCCACCACCAAAACAAACGGATAAAAATGACGAATACATTTCTTTTGAGATATACACTAGTAGAAAAAAGTAAATGAGCAAGTATGGATTTTCTTGTTCATATTTTAATAATAAACTGGAAACAGCGCTTACGGCGCTCCGGCTCGATCTCGCTTCTGATCTGCGCTCCCGAGTGTCCCAAGCGGTGCTCCGAGTAAAAAAGATTATTTGTTTTTTAATTAAAAAATTTTTTGGCAAAAACTTTTTGGCGGAGCTGGGGATCGAACTTGGCTCCTTTGGTATAGATGGCGAACGCATTGACCACGGTCAACTTTGACTGAAACACCCGTCAAAATTGACCATGGTCAACATGACTAGCCCAAGTTGACCGTGGCCAACTTTGACGCTAACATATATATTGGGAAAACAAGAGCTATGAAAATTTACGTAGTAACTTTTTTGTTTAAAAAGCCATTTTTCATAAATTGGTATTGAGGTGACAGTTCATGTCAAAATAGAAAAATTGGTTTTTTTTATATGCAAAAAATTGTTTCTGACATGTAAAAATGAGCATTTTCGATTTTTGATGTATAGCTAAGGGAAATGACCTTGTGTAAACATGATGTCTATTTGTTTAAAAAAGTTCATGATACGTCAAAAGAGGGTAGGATAAGACATATTAATATAGAATTGAAAGAATAGAATATGACATGACAGACTAAGGATAAAAAGACCAAGTGGTATACAGCTCCAGGGGCTGCGTGAAATTCAAAAATCCTAGTTTAAATTTCGTAAGTCCACAATTTTCAAACTTCTTCACTCAAAACAGCATAATTTTATCTGGCACTGCCTTACTCAAAATGACATCAGCTAACTTAATATCCAAAAAAATTTTTGGTGCATGCCAAATGCAAATAACTCAGTCCCAAGAAGGCGAAGAATTCGGTTGACAAGTTGAACGTTCATCTCGTTCATGCAAGCTTCTTCAATCTCCATATCTAATGCTCCAGGAAAGAGAAAAGCCAAGAACACAAATCGAAGCGCATGACGAAAGAGAATGAAAGCTAATTTTTTCGTGTCAAAATCAATACTCACTTTGGTTTAAACATTCAAATTGCGGCATTCGGAAATTACTCGGAAATACGCTTCATTGTTTTGGTAAAAAGGGAAATGGCTTTTTGGAGTCAAATATTGGGATTTTTTGAAAGATAAAAATATTAAGTTCGGTATGTGGGACAATGTTTGTATAATCTATTTCGATGTGAAAGTGCACAAAAAGTTGATGGCCTGAACGTCTGTCCTTCATCTTATAGATGAGGGTTCGAACCCAAAAAATACACTGAAGATCGAGCACCTCGTCGCTTCTGAGCTAAGCTCCCAAGCGAAGCTTCTGAGAAGCACTCTAGAGCTACATCCCGATTTATCGTGAATTTATTTTTTTGTTGAAAAAGTAGTATGTATTACTTTTTTCTCCGATTTCGATTCAACTTTTTTCTGCGGTCCAAATAAAAAAATTCGGAGCAAGTTCCCTAGTTCCCGCCACTTAACGTTGAATAAACTAGGCAAAAAATTTTTTATTTCCTTCCGAAGATTACCCGTTTAGGGGTAATTTTATGCGAAAAATCGAACTTGCTGTGCGCACTCCCGCAACCTGAAAACCGCAGAAAAATGATAAAAATTTGCCAAAAGCGATCACGCAGGGATGCATGGGAATGCAATTCGATTTCTTAAAAAATGAACATATATCCCCCATGCATCCCTGCGTGGTCGTTTTTGGCGAATTTCCACCATTTTTCTGCGGTTTTCAGGTTACGAGAGTGCGCGTAATCGATTTTTCGCATAAAATTACCCTAAATGGGCAATCTACGGAAGAAAATAAAAAATTTTTTACCGAGTTTAGTCAATATTAAGTGGCGGAACTTGCTCCAAAAATTCTTTCAGATTCGAGTCCCCCATGTCGAAAAACACTCGAGTGCAAAAAATCAGCCGATTTTGAGAACTTTTGGAAAAAGTAGTATGTATTACTTTTCACCCCAAGAGTAAAAAATTGAAAAATTCGTTGTCCAATTTCAATGATTTTGGTATCAATCGTCTTCTCCCATCGTTTTATATAAGATAAAATTGATAAAAAATCTGGCTTCCGGCAAACAAAAATTAAAATTTGTTATAAAAAGCAAAATTTTTTTCAAAATTCCATTAAAATTAATGAAATCCTGTCAAAAAGATTTTTTATCGAAAAGAAAAGAAACAAATTCAAGTAAATATCGCGAGACCCTTTCTTACTCATGCTCGTTATAGCCTTAAATGCATAGGCCCAAACCGAAACATGCATAAAACGCCTCCGGGCGACACATTTCCAATAAAAATAGGCACTCCTAGTAGGGCGCGCCAAAGAAGGCACTATCCTCTTTATTCTTTCAATGCGCAGCTCTGCCCTTGTTTCTGTGCCTACGTCCTCTCTAGCGGTGAGCCGAGCAGCTATAAATGAAGCCAAACGACTGGCTTGAAGATGTCGTCATTTTTTTTCAATCGATGGGATTTCTAAGAGACTAAAGCTCTTAATAAGGCATATAAGCTGAATTCGTGAATAATTTATAACAAAATAAATAAATCATTTTTACAAAGAAAAAACACTGCGGAACACATCCATAAGGACCCTTGATTTTGGCGATTTTACCCCTTATTCGAAAGAATCTACCTGCTATTATTTTTTCCGAAAAAGCATACTCAAAAACCATAATTAGGTTACATATTTGTTGCGGTTGACACTACTACAAGGTCGAAATTCAATACGAGTCATCCAGTGACCGCCGTGATGTAGTGGTCCGGTGCGCTGTCAAGAATTACGGCATCACCAGCAAGGGTTCGATTCCCCTTGCGCCCAAAAGATTTTGCCCTGCGGGAAAATCGAAGAGGAATACTTCAATTCCAAAGAGGAACCTTAGTTTGTGACCCAAACGCTGGAGAATCACAACAATGGCGACTAGGATGAGATCTGGCAAGAGAAACCGTCTAGTCAGAAATATGAACTCACAAATCCGGCCAATATCCTCCTGTGGTGTTTGTAGACGGAAAAGCGAAGACTTCCTCTACACAGCTGGCGACAGTAGTGCTCGTCTTAGCTACTGCGACTCTTGTGAGTGACCAGAGCACAACAGCGACACTGCCTTGGCAAGTTAAGGTCTAGCAACCACTTTTCCAGAGACAACGTGCAATTCCATTTCAAAAAGGGGAGGTGTCACTACTACAAGGTCAAAATTCAATACAAGTAATTCAGTGACCACCATGGTGTAGTGGTCAGGTGCACCATGGTATAGTGATCAGACGCATTAGCGAACGTGAATTTTTTCGAAAAAATTTTTTTCCGATTTTCTTGTAAAAACCGACTTTTTAGACTAATTTCTAGGCGAAAAATCGATTGCACGCATTTTCGAAGCGTGAAAAATTAAGTTTGACCCTGAAAATCAGGGTAGAACGCGAAAATTTTTCTGAACCATAACATTTATAACATTTATGGCATATTCTCAAAAACATTTTTTTCTGAAAAGAATCTTTCTAGGCCTAATTTTATGTGGGGAATACATTGTGCGCATTATCAAAGTGTGAAAACGCTTCCTTGAACCTGATTCAGGGAAGGTGGTGGGTGTATTGAAGCGAAAATCGAAATTTTCGGATTTTTATGAGAAAACCGTCGATTCTTAGGTTTTTCTAGGCGGGGAATCGATTGCGCGCATTCCTGAAGCGTGAAAACGCTTCCTTGACCCTGATTCATGGAAGATGGTGGGTGTATTGAAGCAAAAATCGAAATTTTCGGATTTTTATGAGAAAACCGTCGATTCTTAGGTTTTTCTAGGCGAGGAATCGATTGCGCGCACTCCCAAAGCATGAAAACGCTTTCGAAAAAATTCACGTTCAATGCAGTCGCTAATCTTTCGTAGTGCCGACGATTTTTTTGACAGAATATGATTTTTGGGTGCCCTGAGTGGATAAAGTCCAAAGTGGTGGCCACTGAGAGATTTAGGGTCATTTTTGAAATCGCTGATTTGCACTGAAAATGGGCCTTTCCTGATCTTGTGTCGCATCGCGCGACATCGTGTGATCAGCACTTGCGACGTCGCTGACTGTCGCGCGACAGCGACATTGAAAAAAATTGTTTGCACTATAAACGTAATTGCTCTGCGACGCGTCGCGCGTATAAAATTCTGGAAGGTGTGCCTTATTGATGTGTCCCGCACTGTAGTTCCTATTAAACGATAATTTATTTCGAAAAATATTTTAAAAATTAATACATTTGGATGATTAATTTGATATGGCCCTTTAATTCTATAAAAATTTTATAATTATTGCTTGTTTGCAGCATCTCGTTCTAGAACCGCTTTTTTGAAACCAACTTCTTCACATCTTTTCTGAAAAGCAACACCTTCCGGAGTGTGTCTTGTCATGCCATCAAATAGAGTTGATAAACGTTGAGTTGCTGCTAAACCCATAATTTCGTAAGCATTATTTACAAGTTGTTTTTGAAAGAAGAGTTGGTTTGTTGGAACTGTTATTAGCTCTAAAATGGGAATTTAAAAAAAATTAGAATTATGAATTACAGCTAGTATCCCTCCCTCCAATGACGTAAAAAAGGGGTATCACGTGCACCTAATATTGATCATAAAAAATTCTGTTAATATATAAACTTTTTACTTTTAACAAATGCATTTACATGGTCATCCAATTTGTTAGCTGGTAATGCTTCACTAATTAAACCGATTCTAGCAGCCTCTTTTGCCCCAATAGTTTCACCAGTTAGTAACATTCTTTTGGCATTTTCTAAACCAATGCGATAAACCCACATGGCTGTAGTAGGACAGCCCCAAACTCGAGCTGGTGGATAGCCTAAAAAGAGAATGCATGAGTTTTTTACTCTAAGACTTACCAATACTAGCTTCTTCTGCCATAAAAATTAAATCACAGCATAATGCAATATCTGATCCACCAGCCACACAAACGCCATTCACTTTTGCAATTGTTGGTTTTAAACTCCGCCATAATGACATGTAATCATCCGTGGAGCGTTTCATCCAACGGTAGTCTTCGTAAGGATCCCATGGCATATGTTGACTTCCGAGTTCAGTGCCTCTAGGAGTTTCGGCAAAAATTTTAAGGTCGTAACCAGAACAGAAGGCCTGCCCAGCTCCAGTGACCACAATGACCGAAAATTTTTTTAATAAGCCCAGAGACCGAAAAAGGCCAAAATCTCTTGTCATAGCCAAAGCTCCTTTGTTTATTTTAGAGACTGAAGCTTAGAAGTAGTGATGCGTCGAAATCGTAATTACGGTGTTCCGATTTCGCGAAATCGAAATCGGGGTCGTAATTTCGAAAAAAAATCAAAACGACCTCAATTTCGCGAAATCGGAACACCCCGTAATTACGATTTCGACGCATCTCTAGCAAACACCCCTACAAAATGGTGATATTTTGCGTTTTTCAAAAACATGATCAATCGCGCGTGTCTAAATTTTTTGCACACGTGCCCAAATTTTGCTTGCACACTACGCGCGACCCCCACCAAATTGGAGAAGATTTAGGTAGAGTTTGTGCACGTGTGCAAGAGCCTGGTGTCAGCAAATCAGGAGCTTTGAGGCCCAATTTAGGTCTCTGAATATGACTTTTATTTTTTAAAAATACAAAAATTTTTTTATCATTTTTACCTTGATAGAATTATCATCGTTTGCAATATCGACTGCTTGTCGAATTTCTATAGGCATATGATGATCAATGGCATTATATCGTTTCGGACGATTTAATGTAATTGTTGCTACAGCAGAGTCTGTTGCATAAGTAATACTTTTGAATTTATGTGTCGCAAACATTCTCTTCATTCCAAGGATTATGTTCGGAGCTGATTTTTCCAATATTTTTATAGATTGCATCTTTAAAAATAGTTTTCAGATGGTTTTCCCTAGAATATATGTAGTGAAAATTTTGTGTAAAATCAAATTTTTGAAAACATGCCAACATCAATATCAATAACAATCGTTTCAAGTTCTAAACCTATAAATTTGAACCGAATGTATTAGGTTAATCGAAAAATTCTGCGATTTTTTACATGATTTTTTCTACCGGAAAATTTGTTCTAAAAAGGATCCATATAGGAGTAAATTTGTGAGAGGAATCGATTGCGCGCACTACCGAAGCGTGAAAATGCTTTTCTGACCCTGCTTCAGGGAAAACGGTGTATTTACTGAAGCGAAAATGCAACAAATTCGAATTTTCGCTGGAAAATCAGCTGTATAGGAGTTTTTCTAGGTGAGGAATCGATTACGCGCATTTTCGAGTCATAAAAATTTTTCCTGAACTGATATAAGCGATTTTTAATGAATTCTCATATTGAAACCTTTTTAAGGAGTATACCCCTTATAGGAGTAACTTCCTGTGGTCAAAATCAAAAAATTCTTTCAGATTCAAGTCCCCCATGTTGAAAAACCCCCGAATACAAAAAATCAGCCATTTTGGTGAACTTTTTGAAAATTCGAATTCTTCTCTCTTTTTTTCTCATGTAAAGAACCTACTGCACACCATGTTGGAACCATGTCGACAGACAGAATGAAAAAAACGAATTGTAGAATAGTAGAACGGGGTCTCACAAACAACTTTTAAAAACACAGTTTGAAAAGTTACTGGAAAATTTTTGAACTATTCAAAAAATTCGATTTTTCATAGATTTTTATATATATGTTAAAGGGGGGACCATTTTAGGGTCAGATCTCGACCAAAAAAAATTTTTTTGAATTTTTGCAAAAATGGCCCTACTACTCCTAATTTTATGCGAAAAATCGATTGCGCGCATTCCCAAAGCTTGAAAATGCTTCCCTGACCCTGAATCAGGGAAATAAGGGTGTGTATTGAAGCGAAAATATGAAAATTTTAGATTTCTCTTCTAAAAACCGACTTTTTAGACTAATTCCTAGGCGAAAAATCGATTGCGCGCATTCCCGAAGCTTGAAAATGCTTCCTTGACCCTGATTCAGGGTCAGGGAAGCATTTCCAAGCTTTGGGAATGCGCGCAATCGATTTTTCGCATAAAATTAGGAGTAGTAGGGCCATTTTTGCAAAAATTCAAAAAAATTTTTTTTGGTCGAGATCTGACCCTAAAGTGGTCCCCCCTTTAACATATATATAAAAACCTATGAAAAATCGAATTTTTTGAATAGCTCAAAAATTTTCCAGTAACTTTTCAAACTGTGTTTTTAAAAGTTGTTTGTGAGACCCCGTTCTACTATTTTACAATTCGTTTTTTTCATTCTGTCTGTCAACCGATTTTTTCATAGTAACCAACATGGTGTGTACTGGGTCACCTTGTATGCAAGTATGCCAATTTTTTCGGAAGAAAAGTAGATGCTTACGACCATACCACATTGAAGACACGCCATCCCGTTCAATCTGGCAAGTTAAGCAACATTGGACCCGATTAGTACTTGGAACGGAGACTTCCTGGGAATCTCGGGTACTCAAGCATTTTTGCACTTGGAATAAACAAAAAGCGCGCTCATATCAAATGACAAAATTACAACTTATTTTTAAATACTGATTTAGACCAAATAATACTTTTTTGATCTTTAAAATTTTTTGATAATTCTGAGCAAAAATGGTTTATGCATTGATTTTTGTCATCGTATTTGTATGTACCTTTTCAAGTGCAGGTAAATATCAAACTTTCAATGAAATCTTTTAAAATTAACTTTTAGAGCTTAATAGAAACTTTATTTATCCGTGCTATTTTTGCAATTATCAATCTGCTTCAGCAAACTATACACCCGAACAATATATTCCGGGACTTTGCACTCATATTTTTTATGCTTTTGGAATTTTTAATGAGACTACTTTTGAAGCTATGTAAGTTAGCCTATAGATGTAGCTGAACAAGGAGTAAAAATTTCTATCTCTCCTCCTACCCCCTCCAAGCAAATTATCTAAGCACTCACAAAGAAATGGACCCGATTTGAAAATTTTAAATCATCAACTGTTGGGGACCCCGATCAAGATTTTTGAGAAAATCTAAACTACAATATTTTGAAAAGATATTGTAGTTTAGATTTGCCATCAGCCTGTAGAATCGATTTAATGTCATTTCTAGATCATCCGATCTTCATATCGACTATTCCGATCATGGTGGGCTTGGATTTTATGAAAGAGTCAATAATCTCAAAATCCATGATAAAAAGTTAAAAACCTCTTTATCATTTGGTGGCTGGGGTTTTAGTCAAGAAACGTCAAAACCATTTTCAAAAATGTCCTCAACAATAGCAAATAGGAAGAATTTTATTGATACCGCAATTAAACTTGTTCGAAAAAATGGATTTGATGGAATTGATATTGACTGGGAGTTTCCAAATGGGACAATAGAAAAAGATAATTTCATAAGTTTGTTGAAGGTATTTCGAAAATTTGGAACAAAATTAAATTAAATATTTTCAAAATTTTAAAGGAACTATATGAAGCTACCTTAGTTGAATCAAGAGAAAATAATCGAGAAAGACTACTTATTACTGCTGCAGTTGGTCAAACTCGCGAGAGCATTAAAAATGCCTATAAGATTCCTGAGATGGTGCCGTAAGTCTAAAAAACATCTACATACAGAGTGTTTCAGCACAACCACCTATCAAAGAAAGTTGAATATCTCCGTGCATTTAAATGATTTTTAAATGTAGTCTTGTGCAAGTTGTTAGGGTCGCCACAAGCTATCGTGTCCCCACAAGCAACGGCACAAGCTATCGTACAAAGTCATCGTACGAGTGTAAAATATGTAAAATACACTCGTACGACGGACGAAATGGCCACAAGCTATCGTACGAATTTCGTACGATGCCATCGTACTGCGTCGTACGATCGTACGACAGCTTGTGGCGATTTCGTCGTACCCTTACGTTATTTTACCATCGCACGATAGCTTGTGCCGTGCTTGTGGCGATCCTTAGTCTCGTCGGATATGATACTAAAAAATATTTTCAAAGTTTTTGAAAGGTCTGAGTATTGAAACGAAAATTTAAATTTGAATTCCTTAAGGAATTTTAAAAAAATTTCACCGCCAATCGATAGAGCGCATCAAAAAAGTTTAGTTATGTCGACTATGTTGGAGTTATGACTTATGAGTACCACAATTCTATTGTTCAAAATTATACTGGATTCAATAGTCCGCTATTTCCCAGAAAAGATGATTTTAAGAACGACACTAAGAAAAATATTGTATGTTACAGGGTGTCCGAGTATATGCTCCCCCATAAGTTTTTAGGCATATGCAGGGAAATATTGGGCCGATCATGGCATGCCAAAATCGAAAATTTTAATAGGATTTCCTACTTTTGCAAATGGTTGGACTTTAGATGATACAAATAAAACTTATGTTGGAGCTCCAGGAAAAGCTCCACATATAGGAGGATCTTATCCTCAAGTAAATTGTCTTTATAATAGGGATGTTATAACGCTCTCTAAACGGGGAAAAAGTCTCCTTTTTGAGGCCTCGGTCTCCTTTTTAAAAGGAAACCCCCTTTTTTAATATAATCCCTTTTTGATCATGTTCACTAAAAACTGTCAAAAAACGTCCATTTTTGACCCAAAAAATGCTATTTTGGCCAAAATTTCTATTTTTTAGTCTTACCCAAAATCGATTTTTTGTGTTAAAAATGTCACTTTTTAGACTATTTTCCCCTGGGAGATCAAAATTTTTCTTTCCAATTTTGAAAATTATTGAAAAAACAATGCGTCCTATTTCCCCTTTTTTTAAATTTTGCCCCCTTTTTGGAGATTTGTTGCCCCCTTTCTTTAAAATGAGTATAACAGTCTACTTTATAAGCCAAAAAAAATTTTTAAGAATCTTTTTATAACATGCAAATTTAGATCTGCGATATGTTATCCAAAGGAGCTACTCGTAANTCTACTTTATAAGCCAAAAAAAAATTTTTAAGAATCTTTTTATAACATGCAAATTTAGATCTGCGATATGTTATCCAAAGGAGCTACTCGTAAATTTGATGACGAAGCCAAAGTACCATATTTGATCTATAAAGATCAATGGTTTAGTTTCGATGATGTAGATTCGTATAAAATTAAAGTAAAAGCTCCTTATATAGGCACGAATTTAGTGTTGTAAGACCCCCCCCCCAATTGTGTGTGGGGGAATATCAAGGTTAAAGGAAGAAACCTAATTTTTGGAGGATACCTAGGTTGACTTGTCAATTTTGGGTCCTTTCCAAGGATATAGCTGTAGGTAGGGGCAGCCACGTAGTGGAAAATCGGCTATAAGGGGGGGGACAATTTCGGTCATAGAGGAAGCAATTTCGAAAAAACGCATTTTTGACAATTTTCCGGCCTTCGACCGAAATTCTTAGATTTTCAAGGTCATTTTTCGGCTATGGGGAAGGGGGGGGGGGAATTGTCCGGATTGCCCCCTCGCTACGTGGCTGGGGGGGGGGCTCCTCACATTCCGTCCGAAGGCCGGAAAAAACCCAAGGTCTCCTTATGTTTTGAAAATTTTGAAAGATTAAAAAAAATATCATTTTTTATCAAAAATTTCATTATTTAATTAAAAATACCCTATTTTTTCATATATAAAATATCCAATTTTTCATTTGGGCAAAAATTCCCCCTCTCATAATGGACCCTCCAGCTATGTCCTTGGTCCTTTCAACACTGCGAGAATTCATTTTTAGCTCAAGTGGTTAAAAAGACAAAAATATGCAGGAGCTTTTATATGGGCCATGGATTCTGATGATTTTCTTGGTCGCTGCAATCGAACCATTAGATACCCTCTTCAAAGAACAATCGCCAAAGAACTTGGTGGTTTCGACATTAACAAGCACAAATCCATAAAAACCAATAAAACTCCAAAAATTTCATATCGTGTTGTTTGAATTTTTATTCTATAAATAAGCATTTTTGACGAATCAATTGAATTTATTCGTTTTCTATATATCAAATCCATAAATTTAAAGAATAACAACAAACAAAAACAACGGCAACAAAACCTATAAAAAACATTAATAAAAAAAATGCAAATAGCAAAAGCCAAAAAATTATGGTACAACCCAATATATACAAGGTGTTCCATAAAGGTTCAAATTTAAGCAAAAATGATTAAAAATAATCAAAAAGGAGAACCCTGATCTTAAAGGGGTGCATTTTGCGACCATTTGGGAGAAACAAAATTTTTTCGTAAAAATAACCCTATTGGGGGTAAGATCATGCGAAAAATCGATTGTGCGCATTCCCGAAGCTTGAAAATGCTTCCCTTATTCAGGGAAATTAGTACATGTTGAATCTTCGCTTCAATACACACCCTTATTTCCCTGAATCAGGTTCAAGGAAGCATTTTCAAGATTCGGGAATGCGCGCAATCGATTTTTCGCATGATTTTACCCCCAGTAGGATCATTTTTACGAAAAAAATTTTGTTTCTCACAAATGGTCGCAAAATGCACCCCCTTTAAGATTTATATATCAATAGACAATGAAGATAACAATAAACACAAAATAATACAAAATAGAGTCTATTTTGTACTAATTCATACTAATGAACCAGTTTTAACAATCGATGTATTGAAAAGTACAGCACAAACTATAACAATAAGCATCGATTAGTTTCTGTCAAATTCTGCAAAAGTCTGCCAAGTTTCCTAGTCAATTGCATATATAAGTCAAAAATACCCGTTAAATTATCTTTCTTGTTAAAATTTTATAATCAAAATTTGTTTGATCTAAAATGAAGGTTTTAATCATTTTCTCATTGGCTATCTTAAATATTGCTGCAGCCTATAAAATTCTTATTTACAGCCCAAAATTCGGAACAAGTCATGTGAATTTTATGGGAAAACTTGCTGATATATTAGTTCGAGCTGGTCATGATGTAGTAAGATTTTATTTTTCGTTTATTGTGATGATAAAACTTTGAAATGCTACAAATAAATGTTTCTCTCTCCAAATTCATGCACTTCCCTATGTCAAACTTGCGTTCAAGTTTATTTGGTTGACCCATAAAGGACCTCTCCACTTGTGAGAAGTTGACTCCATGTGATAGGGCATAAAATTCAGAACATTTTTTGCTTTTGGACCACTATTTGAAAATCTAATGTTAAAGAGATAAGAGCAAAACAAAAAAAGTTCAAACGAGTTTGAACATTGAAACGAAGGGATTGAATTTAAAAAATTTCAAGTTTTTCTTATAAAGTTTAAAATTTTAAAGGTTTAAAACAAACTTTTCGAGAAAACCGAGCTTTGGGTGTCACAAAAATTTTGTAAAGATACTTATTTTGATAATGAATTTTATTGATTTCTAGAAAGATTCGTTCAAAATCTCTCTTACCAAAGTTGTAGATCGCACGAAGAAATAATAACCCTTAAAAAATTTTGTGACACGTTTTGTGACATAAAGCTCTATTTTCTTAAAAAAGGTGTTTTAATTTAAAAAGAAAAGCATCACTTTTCCTAGCTCAATAAGACGAATGAAATGATACCAAAATGATCGAATTTGAAAATAGTTTTGGGTCATTGAAACGAAAAACACGAATCAGAGTTTTCGCTTCAATAATCCAAAACTATTTTCAAATTCAATAATTTTGGTATCATTTTATTCGTCTTATTGAGCTATGAAAAGTGATGCATTTCTTTTTAAATTAAACCTTTAAATTTTTAAACTTTATAAGCAAAAACTGAAATTTAGAAAAAAAATGCTTCCCTGGCTCTGGTACAGGAGTATGGCGGCGTTTAATGGATATACCTCTTGTAGAGGTATCTTCTAGTATTCAAAATCAAAAGATCTTTCAGATTCGAGTTCCCCATGTCGAAAACCCCTGAATACAAAAATTCAGTCAATTTTGATTTTTTTTTTTGAAATTTTGAGTTTTTTATCCCTAGAGATTGACCCAATAATCTAAAAAATTACCTTTTAGACAGCCTACGAACCCATAGTGGATGAAGATTGTACTACAAATGGCACAAAATTGGCAAAAATAATCATTCGAGAGAAAGATTTTGAAGCTCCAAAAAATGCTGATACTAAAATACAGTCACAAATTTGGACGATTGACGATTTTTCAACTATTTCAGATTTGATGAATATTATAAGAATAAGCCATGGAAATTTATGTAAAAGTGTGTTTTAAACAACAAACATTTGAGGCCAATCAACACCAAAAATATAACTAAAATGGGAGGGAGTTATGCTTGAATAAGAGGACTATTTATTGAAAATAAATTTTGGATGAAGAGGGAAGACCGAAAAAATTAAAAACTACAGGTACTCCCTCCACGGCGGAGGGGGTATCTGTAGCGGAGAGAAAATGAGTAAAAAAAAGAGGCATGCATCTAAGATTCAAAACGGTGCATGTCATTGGATTCAGCTCGTTGAGACAAGCAAAATACCATATCCTGGAGTTCATACCCTATACATATGACCGAGCGGTTAAAGCGCTAGACTTGCAGTTTATAGGCCGGGTTCGAATCCAGCTTCGAACAAAAGTTTTTGCTTTTGTGTGAAATTTTTTGCATATGCCTATTTTTATGTCTAGAGTATTTTTATGTTATTATATTTCATATTTATGCAATTTGGTTATGTATAGCGCGAGTTCGAGTCCTACCAGAGATCAATTGATTATATGATTGATTTCTGGTGGGACTCGAACCCGCGCTATACATAACCAAATTGCATAAATATGAAACATAAAAATACTCGAGACATAAAAATAGGTATATGCAAAAAATATCATACAAAAGTAAAAACTTTTGTTCGAAGCTGGATTCGAACCCGGGCCTATAAACTATAAGTCTAGCGCTTTAACCACTCTGCCATATGGATAGGGTATGAACCCCCATGATATGGTACTCGTTTTGCTCGTCTTAATGAGCTGAATCTAATGGCATGCACCATTTTGAATTTTAGGTGCATGCCCCTTTTTTACTCATTTTCCTCCCATCCATGCCTCTCACTCCCCATCCAGATACATAAAATCAAAGAAATATTTTATTCAAAAGTTATTTTACCTTTTTAGAACAGCTCAATGATGAAAAACTTATGGATTCATTAAAAGCTGAAAAGTTTGATATTGCTCTTGGTGAAGCGTTCGATCTTTGCTATTATGGCGTATTGAAACGAATTGGAATAAATAATTACATTACCGTCTCATCTACTGGAGTCTTTAGAATAATGTCAAGTGCATTGGGCATACCATCAACGCCGAGTTTTGTCCCAAGTAACCTTCGAATTTTAAACTTCGAATAAGTAAATTAAGGCTTGTTCGCTTCATTTAAGCCACCATTTTCATATTTGGAAAGAGTTGAAAGTTTATTTCATTACATAATGGAACAAACAGCAGTGATTAATTTAATTGGAACAACCTCAATGGAAGCTATGCATGAGAAATTTGGAAATGATTTTGATTTTGTGGTAAGAAAGAACGATAAAAAACGAACCAAGATCAAGGTGGACAGAAATTTAAAAAATCATAAAACGTCGACCTCAATGGCGCAGCCAATAGAACAAAACAGCCATCTTGAACGCGGAGAGTTCGATTTTCGCAGATCGAAATGTTAATTTTAGCGAATAAAAAAAAGTTATAAAAGCAAACTCCCCTTAAAGGACCAGCCCACTAGAAAAAAACACTATGAAAAAATTATATATTCGAAAATGGAGCATTTTTTGTTTTTACAGTAAATTCTGAATCGTTGTAGTTTTTGAGATAATTGCGTTTGAAGTTGGCAATTTTTGAAATTTGTATATTACAACGAAAACATGAATGCAGTGAAAATTTGTCCCCGAATCAATAAAAGTTGTGTATTGACGACAAAACTGCCAAAAAAATTTTGAATTTTCACTGCGTTCATGTTTTCGTTGTAATTTACAGATTTCAAAATCGCCAACTTCAAACGTGATTATCTCGGCAATGATAATGATTCAGAGGTTGCCGTAAAAACAAAAAATGCTCCATTTTTCATGAATTTTCAGAATATATAACTTTTAGTGTTTTTATTCCGAGTGGGCTGCTCCTTTAAAATTACATGAAAAAATTTTACTATCATTTTTTTATTTTGACCTTTTTAGGACATAATATATATGTGATATATTGAGGGATACCTTCATTTTCATAGGGTCTTCCATGGTTGTACGAGCTCCGAAATTTCGAAGAGGGCGCCCATCCAAAAATATTGAAAAATCATAAGGGTCCCTTACGTTTTTTCTCAAAAATTTCCAAAATTTTGGGCAAAAACAAAGGTCCCTCTTATGTTATTTTTCACGAAAAAAATTTTTTTGAAAAATGTTTACTTTTTAAAGCTGAAAATGATAAAAAATAATGATTTTTTAAGAATAATGACAAATTTCAAAGAAGAATGAAAATTTTTTGGCATTTTGGCTTAAAAAATTGAAAATTTTAGTGAATTTTGGATAAAAATCATAGTGGGAGACCATAATGATTTGTGGAATTTTTTTCAAAAATTTTGGCAAAAACATAAGGGGGGATTATTAGGAAAATTTTTTCGATTTTGGGAGGAGGAGCCGTGCTCCAGGTGCCCCAAGCGCGTACGGCCCTGGAGTCCTCTAAAATTTTTTTACAAATTAAAAAAAAATATTCTAAAAGTTTTTTAAAAATTTGGAGCTACACAATAGGAGGACCGCCAAAGTGAAAAACTTTTCGAAAATTGTTTTTCTGGAATTTTCTAGAAATGACACTTCTAGGATTAAAAAAAGGAATCCAAATTGACAATATCGAAGCGAAAAAACGCTTTCCTGAGGGAAGACCTATGTATTGAAGCGAAAGTCGTAAAAATACGATTTTTGCGACTTTTTGCTTCAATACACAGGTCTTCCTTGAATCAGGGAAGCGCTTTTTCGCATCGAAATTGTCAAATTCTGATTCACCGAATTTTTTACCGCTAGAGATGTCATTTCTGGAAAATTCCAAAAAAACAATTTTCGAAAAATTTTTCACATGGGTGGTCCCCCCCCCCCTATTGTGTAGTAGCTCCAAAAATTTTAGAAACAAGCAGCTAATAGTGCATTATATCTTGTTAATGTCGATGAACACGTTGGCTTTCCTAGCCCCACTTCACACAAAATTGTATATATAGGCGGTGTTGGAAAAGTACAATCAAAACCATTAGACAAAGTAAATAAGAAAAATTGAAGGATCAATCGGGTAGAAAAAAGTCGTCATTTTATGTTATTCAGAAAGTTCATGAAAAATGGATCATTTTTTATTTTTATGGCATGTTCTGAATCGTTGTAGTTTTTAAGATAATTGCATGTGAAGTTGGCAATTTTTGAAATTTTTTGTATTACAACGAAAGCTTGTACCTGGGTCGTGACGATAGTTTTTTCCCTGAATCAATAAATTCTGTATATTGAGAAGAAAATAATTTAAAATCCTTGAACATAGAAAAAAAATATAGCATTTTTTATAACACGACGAGACGAATAAAATGACATAAAAATCATCCAATTTGAAAATTGTTTTGGATTATTGAAGCGAAAACATTTGAATTTTTGGAAAGTTTTCGTTTCAATAACCCAAAACAATTTTCAATTGGATAATTTTGGCATCATTTTATTTGTCTCGTCGAGTTAGAAAAAATAATATAGCATTTTTTATAAATGTTTAAGGATTTTTAATTATTTTCTTTTCAATATACAGAGTTTATTGATGCAGGGAAAAACTATCGTCACGACCCAAGTACAAGCTTTCGTTGTAATACACAAAATTGCAAAAATCGCCAACTTCATATGCAATTATCTCAAAAACTACAACGATTCAGAACATGCCGTAAAAACAAAAAATGCTCCATTTTTCATGAACTTTCTAAATATATACAAAAATGGCAACTTTTTTCCGACCAAACTGATCCTTTAAGTGTAAAAAAGCAACCCTATTTTAGAAATATGAAGAAATAATGAAAAATTCCAAAAAGGGTGTTATCTTGGTTTCGTTTGGTACGGTTGCTTTGAGTCATAATATGCCTCACGAAGTGAAAAAAATTTTCTTGGAAAGTTTCAAAAAATTCCCAGATGTCACTTTTATATGGAAATATGAAAAAGATGAGGATAAAATTGCAGAAGGGTATAAAAATGTGGTTACTGAAAAATGGGTGCCACAAAATGATCTGCTGGGTACTTTTTAAATTTAAATTTTTCACAAGACAAATTTTAGAGCACCCCAAACTCCTTGGATTTGTTTCCCATGGTGGCATGAACAGTATCCAGGAAGGAGCTACTAAAGGCGTTCCCATGATTATGATACCATTATTTGGTGATCAAATACACAATTCGAAGATGTTAGAATACCGAAAAATGGCTATTTCATTAAGTAAAAATCAACTGACAGTAGAAAAACTAGCAGAAGCTTTCAAGACTATCATCGAAGATGATAGTTATAGAAAAAATGCTAAACGTCTATCCGCTTTAATCGCCTCAAAACCCATGGACGCTGAAGAAAGAGTGGTTAAATATACAGAGTTTGCAGCCAAATTCGGACCCAATCTTAATTTGGACTTGCATGGAAAACATTTAAATTTTGTTGAATTTTATTGCCTGGATATAATATTGCCTGCTATTTTGTTAGTGGTTACTATTTTGTATATTGTTTATCGATTGCTCCGACTAGTCTTTCGAACGATTTCGAACATTTTATTTAATGATAAAAAGAAACAAGAATAGTTTTATTTAATTAATAAATAGTTTATATTACCGTAGTTACTCTAATAGAAGCACCCCCTAACTTCCAACTTCTAAGCTCTCTAGAAGAAAATTTACAGGTTTTCATGAAAAGTGATGTTCACAAAAGTTGTAGAGAAGGGTATGCTCTACAACTTTTGTGAACATCACTTTTCATGAAAACCTATAGATTTTCTTCATGAGAGCTTAGAATTTGGAAGTTAGGGGCGCTTCTATTAGAGTAAATAAAGTATGTATTGGGTTGTACGATAAGTACCGGCCGCTCAAAAAATACATATAATTTTGGCATTTTTCGATCGTTTTTGATGAAATTTTTTTCAGTACTATGCAAGAGTGTATGCTGAATTCGATACAATCAGTCGCTTTGAGTGTAACTCGTGTTTTCTTATCAATATCCAGACTTTTTAAAAAAATCAGGGTCATAAAAATGTAAGCTTATTTAAAATATTTGGCTGTAGAAGTCGATTTTTGATGAAATTTTCGATCTTCCTATGGTTTTTCTATGCGCTGAATGCGAATCCGCTATTATTTTTTATCCTAGGCCTCGGGAATATGGTCACAAATGTCTTACAAAGAAAAGACTATTTGTGGGGTATTCAAATTGCAACAGTGCCTCCAGTGGTCAAAATCAAAAATTCTTTCGAATTCGTGTTCTCCTTGTCGAAAAACCCCTGGATACTAATTTTCGGCCGATTTAGAGAACTTGTTGAAAATTCGAGTTTTTGGACCTCTTGAGGGTCTCGATTTCGCACATTTTACAAGAATGAAAAAGTTATTTTGGCCCTGATTCAGGGAATGGAGTTGGTATAGGGCAAAAAAAAATTCGATTTTCACGTCAATACAACAACTCAATTCCCTGAATCAGGGTCAAGATAATTTTTCATGCTTAGAAAATGTGCGCAATCGATTCCCCGCATAAAATTACCTCCAGATGGATGGTTTCAGGACGAAAATAGAAATTTTTTCGATTTTCGCGTCAATACACCGAATCCATACCCTGAATCAGGGTCAATAAAGCGTTTTCATGCTTCAGGAATGCGCGCAATCGATTTCCCGCATAAAATTATATGGGTCATTTTTAGTAAAAAAATTTTCAGGTCCCAAAAATCACAAAAATGCCTTTTTTTACTCACCCTAATCCCGAAGGAGTTGTTGGGGTTATACTTATATCTTTTTATGGTAAACTCGGAGAAAGGTGATTTTTTGACAAAACTATTCTTCATATATTTCTGCATATTTTTGTAAAAGACGGCATATAAAAATAATGTTTCTAAAAAAAGTTATGGCCAAAAGAATTTTATATAATTGTCTCAACATCCCTTAACTTGCCAGATCGACGTCAACCCTATTTTTGATTAAAAAATTGAAATTATGGCCATTTTAAGATAAAATTTGGTCATTGTTTAAATTATTTATCGGTATTTTTTTATATTTTTTTCGATTTTTTATCGGTTTTTAAAACTTGTGGTTTCGGTTCGGTTTCAGTTTCGGTTTTCCAACTCTACCCGTATGGATCAAAGACCATTGCAGATGCTTTTTTATTGAACAATCATTCAAATCTCGCGTCATAACCTTATTTCGTAAATTCGTCATTTGTAAATTTCCCTTTTTAACGATCGTTTATTGCTTTGACTGTTGCCATGACTAGGCTGCAAAGGACAAACTCGACACTCAAAAGATAGTGCACCAGACATTTTTCTCCCACACGCGAAAGCATTGCCCGCTCTCTTGTTTCGAAATAACAGTTGAAATCTATGAAATCATAGGTCTAAAAGATCCTATATAAACGATTTTCAGCTGAGTTAAATTCAGTTTGGCTTCGGTATTTTATTCGGTATCTTGTTGGGCAATATCTTTGAAACAATGGAGAATTTGGAAAACTTGGAAAGACTATTTTGTGAGAAGCCAAACGAATCGATCATCGAAAAGTTAGCGATAGAAGAAATGGACCAGAGCCAAATTATGATCACACTAGTAAAGCAATTGATGTTAAATCCGATTTTTGGCGGTACTATTCTATTGTCTACACTCGGTTTTCTATGGTATTTTGCTGTTTGGGCTAAAGATTTTGGGGTAGCCTTATTTAAACAACATTTTATTCAAAGCATGGAATTGACAAATGAAAATATGTAAGTTTCATTTAGGGGTCATCCAGATATCGTGTTGAGGGAGGGGAGGTCAGCCCTCTTCACAAATAGTTGATAACGCTAGTGCATTTTTGATGGGGGGGGGGGTCTAAAAATCCAAATAATTGATAACGTAATATCTGGACAGCCCCTTATTCGATAAAAACTAAAGAGAGTTAGGATTAGAACTCAATGAAGGGAAGGTATACACATATCAAGAGATTGGGGGAGTCAGATCCCACCCATTCCAAGCCATATCTGTTTTTATCATATTCTTTTTAATAACAATTTCAATTTAGTACCTATCCATGGGTCATCGACCACATCAATCGATACAGCAGATGGGAAACAAAAAATTTGTCTGTAAAAACCATTTATGATTCTGAAGAAGGTACATTGGAGCACAAGTTCCTGCCTGGACATGGATTTCACTACTTTTATTACAAAGATCGCTGGATAAATGTCGAAAGACGCAGGGAAAAGCGAACTGTTGATATAAATGATGAAATTTCTGGCCGCTATGAAACTAAGGCGTTGGAAATTGTGAATTTGTCTACTTGGGGTAAGAATATATTAATTTTTAAAGGACCAGTCCACTCGGAAAAAACACTATGAAAAAGTTATATAGTCGGAAAGTTCATGAAATGGAGCATTTTTTGTTTTTAAATTTTCGCGTCAATACACAACTTTTATTGATTCAGGGACGAATTTCACTGCATTCATATTTTCGTTGTAATACCCAGGTTTCAAAAATCGCCAACTCACGGCTGCCCAAAATGAAAAAAAAGTGGGGTCAAGCGAGATTCGGGTTGAAATCAACTTATTTTTATTTCTAAAGCATTTATAAACATAAATTTGTACATTTTGAACACGCCCCAGTACTCTGACAAAATTTTTGGCCCCTACGTAGGGTACCCCAAAAAATAATCACGCAAAAACAAATAGCTTCAAGTGGGAGTCGAACCTGAACCTTCAAGCATAAGAAGCAAGAGCAAAACCATTGAGCCAAGCAGCCTAATATGAGAACTTTTTTTAAAATTAATATGAACTAAGCTACCAAATTCTTATTTATAAATGGTAAACTTCAAGCGAAATGATCGCTTTATGGCATTTGCCATTTTCCATGATCTTGGTGTCATAATGCTCGTAAGAACATAAATAAAAAAGTACGGTTCGCGATTTTCAATCTCTGAATAAAAATTTTGAAAAAAACTATAAAAAGTGCTAAAAATGCCAAAAATTTTGAGTTTTTGACATAAAAAAGAGTTTTTTTAAACTTGAAATAAAAATTGCGAACCGTACATTTTTTATGTATGTTCTTACGAGCATTTTGCCACCAAGATCATGGAAAATGGCTTATGCCATAAAGAGATCATTTCATTTAAAATTACTCTGGAAGGTAAAAGT
>OZJO01025402.1:0-32117 GCA_900406225.1 Acrobeloides nanus | reverse complement strand
GTTTTTGCGAAAAAACAAGTCCGATAAAGGTGTTTTTCGAGCCCCCATTTCCTTCAGAAACGCTATTTTTCGATGTTAAATCGTCTCTAACTCTCTCATATTACGCCGTCCGCGGCTAAATCAATCAGTTCAAAAATAAACTTGGGCTCTACAAGATGGTATATGTTTCATCGAAAAACTGATACGTCACTTCTGACCGTTCCCTTGTTAGTAATTTTTTCAATTATTTTAGTAACTTTTTTCAGTACTTATGTACTATCCCCCTAGGCTGAAAAAAAGCTTAGACTTTGGTTTATGATTAGGCTGAAGCCTTAAGCTGAGGCCTTAGAATTAGGCCTTAACCCTTAGGCTTAGGATTAAGCTTTAGGCTTATGCCTTAGGCTTAAGATTTACGCTTAGATTAGGTCTTAGACTTAGCCTAGGCCTAAGGTTTAGCCTAAGTCTTATTATCTCCCTAGGCTGAAAAAAGGTTTAGACTTGGGTTTATAATTAGGCTTAGGCCTTAGGCTTAGGATAGGCCTTAGACTTAGCCTAGGCCTAAGGTTTAGCCTAAGCCTTAGGCTAAGCCTAAGGCCTAAACTTAAGGCCTAAGCCTAAGGGTTAAGGCCTAATCCTAAGGCCTCAGCTTAAGGCTTCAGCCTAATCATAAACCAAAGTCTAAGCCTTTTTTCAGCCTAGGAGGATAGTGCATAGGTACCGAAAAATGTTACTAAAATAATTAAAAATGTTACTAAGATAATTAAAAAAGTTACTAAGATAATTAGCATTCATATTTATTTACATCAAGAGAAAAATAAATTAAAAAGCCCCTTTAAAAATTTTGTAGGGTGCTATATACTGATTTTGTGAAATTTTTATTTAAAAAACTATTCTTTACGCTATTTTAACGAATAATATACAAATTTCTTAGAATATTTCATTAAATTGCGAATTGTAACTACTTTTCTAAACCGCGTAACTACTTTTCTAAATCGCGTAACTACCGCGTAACTACTTTTCTCGTAACTACTTTTCTCCGTAACTACTTTTCTTGTAACTACTTTTGTCGTAACTACCGTAACTACTTTTCCTAATCGCCCTATTTTTGACCAAAAATTGAACATTTTTCATTTAAAATCGTTAATTTTTCATCGAATTTTTGTCCAAATTGCCTATTTTGGCTCAAAATCGCAATTTTTAGTCGTTTTTGACCGAAAATAGCAATTTTTAAGCGTTTTTTGGTAATAAAAACTATATTTTAGACCATAGACGCTCCAAAAAATGCGACGATGGGTTTACATGGTCGACCATAGCCGCACTTTTGGGGGCGGCCTCTCCCCCTTGTGCACGTATGGATTTCACATACGTAAATGTTTGACAATTATTGAAATGTTGGAATGGCATGCTTGTTTCAAACATTATAAAGTTCGTAAGATCTCTTGATCTCCAATCGCGTTCTATTTAAAAAAATGTTTAATACGATTTTTTAAAGTTAGAATTACCACCGAAGCCAGCCAGAAAAGCAATATTTTTCGGTATTTCTAGATAAGATTTAGGCAAGCATATTTTTGTAATGTTTTCATTAAATGTTAATGGAGTTTTCAGCTAAAAAAACAAAATTAATCGCGAAAAATAGATAAATCAGTTTAGTAAATAGCGGAAATTAAGGGTGCACAACTCCGGTGTTGAATGGCCAGGTGGTAAAAGGCGCGGGCATTGAACCTGTACGGAGCTGGAGTACCTCCTTTCGGCTGAAAAAGTTTAAAATTTTTTCTATAACAGCTACCTTATGATTTTTGTTGCCATTTCTTTGCTTTTTGGGGTCGTGTACCTCCCCACGGGAAATCCTGGCTACGGCACTGACCTCAACTTTTTCAAAAAATAATTTTCAAAACAGCCGGTAGCTATCTTAATATTTTTTCGGTGCTTGTGCAGTTTGGGGGGGGGGGTATAGTCTCCCCAGTTTCCTGCCCCCTCCCCCGCGAGTTTACACTCACCGAAATTTAGAGTCACGGAATTTTTTTCTACACTCACCGAAATTTTTTTCAAACCTTATAGTTTTTATATATTTTTGGGCGAATTGCTCAACAGGCCTTCTCTGTCGTAAAATTCTGACTCAACAGCCCCTCTATCGTAAAATTTAGGCGTAGTCTATGTGTATGAACAAAAAATTGCAAAACTACTAAAAATTACTTTAAGCAAAGCAATATCATTTAGAAAAAAATATTTGCTAGATTTATCTTTGTAATACAAATCATCATGACGTATCACCGATTCAACATCAATAATCATCCCACCCCCACCGAATGCATAGATTGATCCGGCGTGAATAGAGAACTGAACAGTGACAAAATCGGAATCTTCATTAATAAAGCAATGAGCAGCGCTTAATACATAGTTCCTAGCAATTATACTTCCCGTACAAATTTTCTTTCCGCTTGCATATATGGCAACAACCCAGGGCCAATCACCTGGAGAACTTTTGTGCCCACCAACGACTAGTGGGACTATTCGGTCTACTTCATTATGAGAAATGCCACAGTCATCGAATGAATAACAATAAAAGATTGGGATATGGTGAATTAAAAAATAGACAAATAAAAAAGTGATCATATTTCGGACTCAAATTTGAGTGTTTATTCACAAAAATTTTTGCAATTTTAAGGCTGACCAACCTACTCCATGTTTAAATATAGCGCATCGAGAATTGAATTATTTACTAAAAACTAATATTAGTGTTTATAGATCAATATGTACCAGGGCGGAATATATATAGTCTTCCTTTTTCGGAAAATCGAAGTGTACACAGTGCCCCAAAATGATTAAAAAGACCAGGGACCTATTTGCTTAGTTCCGGAACAGGAAGTTAGAATTGGATATTGGTAGTAAAAACGACTTCCGATTCCAATTTAGTGCAAATTTTCCAAATCGGAGCCAGAAATTAGAAGTTTTTACTTCCGATCTCCAGTTCTGGGATCCGACTTCCGGTTCCGGAACTAAGCAACGGGCCCCAAGCAAGTTTAAAAACATATAAAAATTTGTTGCGTCGTTAGACTCAACTCGTCGAGAGAAAACGAGTACCACAACATGATATTTTTTTATTTTGACCCATCGCCGAGTGGTAGTTTGCTAGACTTTGAGTTATATAGCGAAAGTTCGATCCCCTGATTACAAGTTACTTTTTTGCCTTGTTGCTAAATTTTGCGGAAATTTTTGCATATGTTCAAAATTTGATGAATAACACGATTTTGAAGGAATTTTTAAATTTTGACCTATTTTTGACCCTCTATTAAACATCAAAAATAGGTCAAAGATCAAAAATTCTTTCAAAATCGTGTTATTTATAGAATTTTGGACATATGCAAAATTTTTATAAAAATTGGCAACATACAAAAAATGGCTTTTGGCCACAGGGTCTATAAACTCAAAGTCAAGAGCATTACTACTTGGCCATGGGTCGAAATTAAACAAATAGCCTGTTATGGTACTCGTTTTGGAGCTCTCTACTAGTTGAATCAAACAGCGCAAGAAATTTTTGATTTTTACCTTTTTTTGCTATTTTTGTGCACTGTGTATGAGCCACATTCACATTTCAACTGCGATGAGAAAAAATTTTGCGGCTGACATATAAAAGTACGCAACATTTTTCAAATGGCTATTTCGAGTAACAACATCGGCAGCTCAACAAATATAAAATATTTTGTAGAATTATCCGAGATTATTCTAGTGCCAATCTTTGAATGAGATATGCAAATTGTTTGCTTATTACCAAAATAATATTTACAATTATCTATTAGTCAACAAGGCACCTGTTGTTTATAAAATTTATGTAATGAGTATATAAGCTTTAAAAGTTGGAGCGGAGTCAAATCGATTGAACACCGTTCAAGAAGAGTCAGGTTGACGTATGAACCTCATATGCATTACGCCAAAATGACTTGTTTTTTCGTCTTTATCAGAACACTCGGCGAAACTGACGGTAACGGCCAGGTTTGGCGTACCAACAGGTCCTGGATTCAGCACTTTTTGTCAAAATCTACAAAAATACATATAAGGTTTTCAATAAAGCGTTTGTTTTAGCAAAAAATTTTTTTTAGGGACATGTAATGCATAGGTTATTGTGTATTTGAGCTCAAACCATTGTATGTCCCGGGGTGGAAATTTAAAATCTACGAGCGCCCTGCCAGGTGGCCCAGATCTAGATCTCCTAGTTGACATGCCGGCTTGCATTGATTTCTAGGGGTTGGTTGTTTGTCTTTTATGATAAAAATCAAAAAAAGATTAACATTTTACCCCGTGCCAGCCGACATCCTTGATACAGCGCCCGAAGGGCACTGGTTGATTAAAAAAAAAGATTAAAAATTACAATATCCGCACGATTTGAAGCAATAATGTCCCGTATGATCAAATCCACTATTCCACTCGATACGAGTGGGATAGCTCATTTCACATTTTCCGTTGCTTTGAGACTCGATACATAGTTTTTCATGTCCATTAGTATCTTGACAAGTTGTGTAATTTTCAAAAATTGTCATTGGATGCATAGTCGTTGCTGGAGCTTTTTCGACCCCAATCGTTGTTGGAGGGGGCTCATAATTTGCATCTATGCCTAAAAAACAGGATACTTTATGGATAGAAATATTTTACATTTAGCGTCGTCGTTCGTTTTTTCTTCAAAACAATCACACTAAACGGAGACTCTAGTGCTTGCGACTAAAATTTTTACGATACTTGTAAGAATACCATGTGACCAATCCCTTTTTGGACCCATATCCTGATAATAAGCACCAACCACAATACCCACTTGAAACCAGCGTGGATCATTTTTTACTTTTAATTTCACCATAAATGGTCCTCCACTATCGCCCTAAATAAAAATAATAAAAATTGAAAATTTTACTGGACCACTTCCTCGATTATGTGCACCTAAATAAATATAATTTTGCGATGTATAATTCCATTCTTTTCTAAGAATTTAAAAAAATTATTAAATAAATCGATTTCACCATACGTGCACAAGGGGAGGACAGTCCCCCCCCCCCTATAGACGCCGCTTTGAAAATTTTTATGATACCCATAGCCGCACCGCCGTCGAAAAATTGAAAAAAATGACCATTTTTGACCAAAAATTGAACATTCTTCATCTAAAATCGGTAATTTTTCATTAAATTTTTGTCAAAATTCTATCATTCTAAAGTTAGTAAGATCTCTTGATCTCCAATCGAGTTCTATTTAAAAATTTTTAATACGATTTTTTAAAGTTAAACGGCAGCAGGACATATGTTAACCAAATTGTTTCAGGGAGCTGTTTCAACGGACTTGTTTCAACCGAGTTGTTTTAATGGATTTGTGTTAACCGATTTGTTTCAATAGACTTGTTTCATACACTTGTTGCGATGAATTTGTTTCAGCGGACTTGTTTCAATGGACTTGTTTAATATACTTGTTTCAATGGACTTGTTTCAACGACACGTTTCAGGGACATGTTTCAACCGATTTGTTTCAATGGACATGTGTTAACCGATTTGTTTCAATGGACATATGTTAACACCAGCCGCGCAAAAATAGGTGCCGACCTTTTTTTTGGTCGACACCATATAGCCTCGAGGTATCTTGTCCCCTCCTTGCTAATGTATGGTATGTGGGGAGGGTTTTGTGTTTTTGCCACTTTTTGTGAGGGATGGTACTTACTCACTAGGAGAAACATTTCTAAAAGCAATAGCTAACGGTGAAATTCTCATTAGTGCACCATTGCTAAGACTATGACGATTATGTTTCTTAACATTTGATTGAATTCTTCCATAAATTTTCTGCTTTTGCTCATCAGTAAAAGCAGCTCGCCAATTTGGCTTTACAACTTCATCTAAAATCGGATCTAGCATTTTAATTCATACCTGGGAAGGGAATCCAAAAATGGACCCCACCGTTGTAAAAGATTCAAATTTGTCCCTTTACACCATCGCAAAAATCTTGGCGACTGTTTTTTGTTCGTCAACTCGGGGGGGGGGGAGGATTCTTCTTTAAATATAAATTTTTGCGACCCTTTTTAGTTGCCAACTCTGATAGAGGGGGTCGCAAAGAGCTACATAAATAAAAAAATTTGATCGAAAAGGATGCGTTTTCGTCGAGATATCCTCAAATTACCGCATCAAAACCCCATATTTATATCATAAATTAGACCTGTACAAATATCACGATGAAGAAAAAAGATTTTGACAAACGGTTTTTTATACTTTAATAATGAGATTAAAATTAATCCCAAAAAAATTTAAATTTTTGAATTCGATGGATTTTTAGGCAGAAAAATTAACTTTTAAAAGCATTGAAAATTGGAGAAAATATAAGGAACTTTGTAAAAAAATTCAATTTAAAAAATGGCTTTGATCTTTCATAAAAAAACAAAAAAAACGGGACAGAGTAAAACGAGTGAATCACCCGGGGTGAATGAAAACAGGTGAAAGGAAAAATAAAACGGGTGAATGAGGTTTAAAAGCCGATTTTCGGAAAGTGATCTTCGCAAAGCCCCTGTATTTTTATGCGCTCTATATTTTTTATTCAAAGCATTTTCTCCATTCCTCTTCCTTGAAATACTTTTTTATAAAATCCTTTAGTTTTCAGCGGAGTAAATCGGGTGAATTGAAAAAAGCAGAGTTTTTCGATTCACCCGTCTTACTCCGCTTTTTTCGATTCACCCGTCTTACTCCGCTTTTTTCGATTCACCCGTTTTACTCCGCTAAAAACTAAAGGGTTTTATAGAAAAATATTTCAAGGAAGAGGAATGGAGGAAAATGCTTTGAATGAAAAATGTAGAGCGCATAAAAATACAGGGACTTTGCGAAGATCACTTTCCAAAAATCGGCTTTGAAACCTCATTCACCCGTTTTCATTCACTCCAAGTGATTCACCCGTTTTACTCTGCCCCCAAAAAAACTATGTAAAAATGTTCTTAGCCTCAAGAACCATGTGCAAAAAACCGCATTTGAAAAAGTCAATCCTCGCAGAGATATTCAATTTTCTTACGTACGCTAGCATGCTGAAACACCTTGTAATATAATTGTTTAGTCTGTTATATGCAAACGCGCGAAAGCACGATTTTTTAAAGAAAATAAATAAATTTGGCGGTGAGACACTTGCGGACGGACATTTGCGGACGGGAAATTTGCGGACGGGACATTTGCAGACGAAACGTTTGAAAAATTTGAATTTTTTGAAAAAATTTATTGGCTTCCGCAAAATTCTCTTCCGCAATTGTCCCATCCGCAAATGTCCGTCCGCAAGTGTCTCACCGCCATAAATTTAACATCAATATCACTTATAAAATGATTAAAAATAATTTATGTTGGCTTAGTAGTACATTTATTAGAAGGAAATAGAAGGAGCCTTACACACAGACCATAGTGCAAAATAGTCTCCATTGCTGCCCAAATGCGCGCGGTTACCTAAAATTATCATATATCCATTAAGCCTACTAAAATGCTACCGATAAAATGTCCTCCTATCGTAAAAGGACCCCAATAAGGACTAGGGAATTGTCCGTTGGGAAACGGAATCCAATCGATTGGAGTGCCATCGACCCAATAATATTCTGTCATATTATCTTGTTTATTATGAATGCCAAAGTAAACGAATCGGTAACTATCATTAGGCGGACTTGCGAGTACAACATCTAAAAGTAGCGGATACTGTGAGAAGTAACTTAAAGTGTTCTTACTCCAAACAAAGCTCATTTCAGTTTGGCTATGTACCGAAACCAAATGGGCTGAACCGTTCGAAAGTTTTTTACAATTGTCTTCTGCGACCCAAAAAGTTAATTTGTCATAAACAGCCTAAATAGATATATATGCTATCTGGCCATCAGGAATGTAGGGGTATTAATTTCAAAAAATGTCTAAATTAGTGGGGTAATTTGATCAATTTCCTATTTTAGGCAAAATCACAAGGATGCTCTATTAAGTTTTTTGGCCCTTCAGGCGAATGGAGGAGAAAAACCTCAGGTTAACACCCCCAAATAGGTATACACCCTTTGTTGAGATCTTGAGTATAAAATTTACAGACTCAGGAAATACGATTTTTTCAATTTTTATGCAAATTTAGGTATTTCTTCAGGTTTTGAAGTAATAAAAACATCAAATTCGTGTTTTTGGGCTAAAAATACCTCTAGGCACAAATTTTTATCGATTTTGGACACTAAAGACATGGCTACACGCGGGATTGAACCCTCGACCTTATGTGTGCAGTTGGCGTCACTTCGCACTTTGCTATGTAACCGGCACTTTTTATTTTAAATTTAAAAATCTCTGTAAAAAACGTTATAGTGAATTTTAAAGTGCTCTATCTCAGAGAATATAAGTCCTTATGCAAAGATCGACCCCAATCCTGAAACCTAAGACTTTGGGGTATTTGAATCCGCTTCGTGTGGCCGGTTAAGGAGCAATCACTTCGAGATAGAGCTTGAAGAAGCAATTTTTTGGCGTTAAAAAATCGTTCAAATTTTTAAAGAATGCCTCCAATCTTTTTATTCACCCAAGAATGATGCCAAAAAATGAAGCTCTACATCCCAACTTTCTAACGACACCAAAACCATTTCATTAGGGTGGATAGAACGTGAGATATCGGCCAAACAAACCCAACTACTCGACTTTTAAAAATTGAAAAAGGCAGGGGTCCGGATCTCGAAATTTTCGTGATCTCAGTATCAAAATTTTTACATTTTTTGATTCAGCGTGGTCGAAAACCTAGGAAATATGGAGGTTTCAAAAAATTCTGAGAGTTTTTATTTTTGGCCTGTGCGGACACCTTTAAAAAAAGGGGGCGAATCCCCGGGAGAAAACTTTTTGCCCAAAGTCGAGATTTTCAAAAACAAAAAACATGCATAAAATGGACAAACTAGCTCGTTATTTTCGAAAATTCAGAATACTTTTTCAGAAAAAAGCTATGTCAAAATAAAATAAATAGGTTTCATCTGAAGCTCCCTGTATATTTGTCCTGGTTTTTTCATATTTTGCTCTACATTTAAAAAAAATTTCGATTGATTACCAGCTTTTCGGACTCAATGCTCGGTCGACCCAAAATTTTGATGCTCTATGCTCGGTGGAGCCCCCCAATTTTGGCGGGATTTGGAGGGATTGTTAATGTGTGGTGAGTATTATTAAAAAATCACTCACTAAATAGCACGAATTTGTGTTGGCGTTGTATACCCATCCTACATCACAATAACACACTCTGGTTATAGTTTTTCTTAGTGGTATAGGTATTACCATTTGTTGTAGTAATAGTTGGAGCTGGAGTTGTGCTGGTTGCTGTATGTATAACATTTCCTTGATTTAGGATATCAATACCTAAGAATAGATATTTTATCTACGATGTTATTCCATATTATTACAAGTTGCATCGCCATTTGTCGTCCTTTTAATCCAATCACAATAGTAAGAGATTCGAGTAAATAGCGCTAAAGAATAGTCGATTGGTTCAGTTAATCTCAAGCTTACTCCCAGACCATTTATCATTACGACCATTGACTGAATAATAACCTCCGACAGCAACAAGCCCAATGGCAAACCATTTGGATTTTAATCGATTTCCTCGTAGGACTTTTTGTTTTTCTTTAACCATCAACGGAGCTCCACTATCACCCTAAATCGATTAAAATATTTTTCTAATTCAGAGAACTCCTCTTAACTCTGCACTACCTCTTTCTTTAGCTCCAGCACATATATAGTTCGTCGAAGTGTAATTATATTCTTTTCTGAAAATTTTTAAACTGATAAAAATATTCGTAAAAATGTCGCAAACCTTGCAAGTTCGCAATGCTCAAAATCTTGAAATGCAATGAATACATCATTTAAAACAAAATTCTCTTCTTTAATTGGTCTGTTTAACGCTAAAACATTTTCGTAAAGATTGATGTTTGTACAGGGTGTTTCAGGTGATATATATACGACCACGAGGGATGCCAACTCTTATAAAAACTTCAAAGCCACAGAACTTTTGTAATTGAATTTTCCTGGGGAAACTGCAAATGCAGAATGTCTTAGAATTTTGTCCTCTACACGGATTATATCACCGATGCATATTTTGATCGCAAGAAAAAAGATAGCTGTCAGCGTTTACCACTGCACCACACGAATTTGAATAAATCAAATTTTCAAAAAAAGAGTCAAATAATGTTATTGATAGTTGAAATTGTGACAATAATATTATTGTTCGTGTGGTGCAGTGGTAAACGCTGACAGCTATCTATCTTTTTTCTTGCGATCAAAACATGCATCGGTGATATAATCCGTGTAGAGGACAAAATTCTAAGACATTTTGCATTTGCAGTTTCCCCAGGAAAATTCAATTAAAAAAGTTCTGTGGCTTTGAAGTTTTTATAAGAGTTGGCATCCCTGCGTGGTCGTATATATATATCACCTGAAACACCCTGTACAAACATCAATATTTACAAAAAAATTTTTAGCGTTAAACAGGCCAATTAAAGAAGAGAATTTTGTTTTAAATGATGTAGTCATTGCATTTCAAGATTTTGAGCATTGCGAACTTGCAAGGTTTGCGACATGTTTACGAATATTTTTATCAGTTTAAAAATTTTCAGAAAAGAATAGAATTACACTTCGACGAACTATATATGTGCTGGAGCTAAAGAAAGAGGTAGTGCAGAGTTAAGAGGAGTTCTCTGAATTAGAAAAATATTTTAATCGATTTAGGGTGATAGTGGAGCTCCGTTGATGGTTAAAGAAAAACAAAAAGTCCTACAAGGAAATTGATTAAAATCCAAATGGTTTGCCGTTGGGCTTGTTGCTGTCGGAGGTTATTATTCAGTCAATGGTCGTAATGATAAATGGTCTGGGAGTAAGCTTGAGATTAACTGAACCAATCGACTATTCTTTAGCGCTATTTACTCGAATCTCTTACTATTGTGATTGGATTAAAAGGACGACAAATGGCGATGCAACTTTAATAATATGGAATAACATCGTAGATAAAATATCTATTTTTAGGTATTGATATCCTAAATCAAGGAAATGTTATACATACAGCAACCAGCACAACTTCAGCTCCAACTATTACTGTAAGACCCACCCACAAGCCTCCCCCAATTTTGGGCAGTTACCGAGTGCCTAGCAGAAAAAATAGAGATACCTTGCAAAATTTCAATCAAATTTCCGAAAAATGATGAAAAACATAGCACCCTTATGATTTGAATTTTTTGCGATGTAACACTGAAAAAAATTGGACCTGAAAAATAGGATACCTAGCAACATGGCCCGATTTTGAGAGAGGAAAAAACTAATAATTTTTAATGAAAAATTTTTTTACCAAATAGCAATAATTCGTAACATTGTTGTACACCCAGCCTTCAAGGCACCGTTTTGCCGTTGTTTTAACGCCAATACATTTAGCTTCCCCATTCGTGTTTTCTTCGATCCAACCACAATAAACGGAGACTCTAGTGCTTGCGACTAAAATTTTTACCGACTAGAATTTTTACGATACTTGTAAGATTACTATGTGACCAATCCCTTTTTGAACCCATATCCTGATAATAAGCACCAACCACAATACCCACTTCAAACCACCGTGGACCATTTTTTCCTTCTAATTTCACCATAAATGGTCCTCCACTATCGCCCTAAATAAAAATAATAAAATTTGAAAATTTTACAAAATTTTACTCGACCACTTCCTCGATTATATCCACCTAAACAAATATAATTTTGCGATGTATAATTCCATTCTTTTCTAAGAATTTAAAAAAATTATTAAATAAATCGATTTAACCATACGTGCACAAAGGGAGGACAGTCTCCCCCCCCCCTATAGACACTGCTTTGGAAAATTTTATGATACCCATAGCTGCACCGCCGTCAAAAAATTGAAAAAAAGACCATCTTTGACCAAAAATTGAACATTTTTCATCTAAAATCGTTAATTTTTCATCAAATTTTTGTCAAAATTGCCTATTTTTGGCTCAAAATCGCAATTTTTAGTCTAAAAATCGTTAATTTTTCATCAAATTTTTGTCAAAATTGCCTATTTTTGGCTCAAAATCGCAATTTTTAGTCGTTTTGGCCAAAATAGCAATTTTTAAACGTTTTTGGTAATAAAATCTATATTTTAGACCATAGACGCTCTAAAAAATGCGACGATAGGCTTACATGGCCGACCATAACCGCACTTTTGGGGGCTGCCCCTTTCTTGTGCAGGTATGGATTTCACATACATAAATCTTTGACAATGGTCGAAATGTTGGAATGGTATTCTTGTTTCTATCATTCTAAAGTTAGTAAGATCATTTGATCTCCCATCGCGTTCTATTTAAAAAAATTTTAATACGATTTTTTAAAGTTAAAATTACCACCGAAGCCAGCTAGAATAGCAATATTTAACGGTATCTCTAGATAAGATTTAGGCAAGCATATTTTTTGAATGTTTTCATTAAATGTTAATGGAGTTTTCAGCTAAAAAAGAAAATTAATCGCGAAAAATATGTGAATCAGTTTAGTAAGTAGCGGAAATTAATCCCCGGTGTTGGATGACCGGGTGGTCTAAAGCGCTGCCCGAAACCCTGTATTGAGCTGAAAATCCCGAGTTCGATCCCGGATGGAGTCATAATGATTTTACCCAAATTTATAATCAAAATCAGAGTGAGCATCACAGGTGACGTTTGGCCGGGGGTTTTCCAGCTAAAAGGATTTATTCACAAACTAAAAGTTACTTGGAGTAAAGCAATATCATTTGGAATAGAATCGGGGGAATAAAATTCATCAAAAATTTTCACATCTTCTACATCAATAACAATCCCGCCCCCACCACTTGCTAAAATTGATCCGGCGTGAATCGAGAATTGAACAATTTCATCATTGGAACCTTGATTGACAATCTTGCAATAAGCAGCGGTCAATACGTAGTTTCGAGAAATTATACTTCCCGTACAGATTTTTTTGCCATTTGCATATATGGCAACAACCCAAGGCCAACTTCCTAGAGAACTTCTGTGCCCACCAACAACTTGATGAATTAATCGATCGGCTACTTCATTATAAGAAATGCCGCATTCATCAAACGAGTAGGAATAAACCATTTGGATATGGGAAATTAAAAAATAGATGCACAAAAAAGCGATCATATTTTTAAAATGTCGGTATAAAAAATTCGTGAATAATAAAATTTATAAAAGTACTTGTAATTTTAAAGCTGATCAAACCACTCGCATGTTTAAATATAGCCGATCGACAATACCATTTGCATTATTTGCTAAAAATAGATATTTGTGTTGTTTTGGTCATTATGTACCAGGACGGAAGAAAAGAATTATGTGGTAAAAATTAAAATTTATGCATTGTCGATTGACAAGTTTGCTCAACAAAAATTTGCTCAGATCCGTATTTTTTTAAACCGGAGTTTAAAACGCTTCACCCTCAATTCTTTACTTGTGATACCCCGAATAATGAGGGCATTTTTGAATGTTTGATCTCTTCTTAATCGACATTAGAATTTGAAAGCATAATCCAAGTGATATGTGTCGGCAATTTCTCAAGTCGAAACCACTGATCAACATAGCCAATAACGGTATCATAGACATAGTTCCTAAACATAGTTGTACAGGGATGAGTTCCCCGATAAGAATATATAAAACAGAAAAATATTCACAATTTCGAAAGATTGCTTCGTTTTTTTTAAATAAGGACATTTAAAAAAATAAGATTCAGTCTCTCAAATGTAAAATTCGGGGTAAAAAATAAAATTAAACTAAAAACAACCACAGAATTACACATAAAGTAAAGCACCAATCAAAAACGGCAGAAAAGAAAATCAATGTCACAAACGCCACAATAACGAGTTCCCGTTTTAATTTGAATTGAAAAAAAGAGGATTGAGTTGGAATGTAATTAAAAAGGTTTTCGTTGTAATACACTAACAAATTCAACATATAAAAAGATTATTGGAAATTGATCTTGTTATTATCGATGCCAACAAGTTGGAGCAATATTTGATAATTATAAATTTATTGGTTGTATCGTAAAAAATGATTAATTTTAATAAATTTTTTATTTTGATAAAAAAAACATTGTAAATATAGTACTGGGTATTAACACAATCAAAAAATGATCAAATTAAGTTTACAACAAAAAATAAAAATTTTCCAAGATTTTGATGTCGATCAAAAGCTCAGAATCGGCGCTTTCAAATGACACCAATATCATAGAAAATGGTCACCGGGATAAAAAATTAAACGAAAAACATGGAATTGTTAAAAAATTTTAAAAAAAGATTTTTTAATTTTTTGGTACATCCAGCCAATAAAAAATGAGCATTTGAAATTGATATCACATAGTCTACACCAATAGGGGCATTTTCCAGAACAACATCCCTTGGAAACACAGCTAGGGGGAAGGCAAGATCGTTTGACACGTACAATGCTCTAAAAAATGATAGATTAGTCAAAGTAAGTATGGCTTCTGGTTCTGCAAGAACCAGAATACAATTCGAATCCTTCAATGCAATTCTTTTTAATACAATTCGAATCCGCTGCAAGTGAACCTCTCCATGATGTAGTGGTCTAGAGTGTTAGTCGATCTTGGGAAATTTCCAGAAAGGCACGGATTTGAGTCCCGTCGTCGCTCTAAATATTTTGCCTTGCAACGGAACTGCAAGATAACATAATTCGATTCCTTGGTGAAAGAATATCACCATGGCGTAGTGGTTTGGGGCGCTGGTCGATCGTGGGGCAGGCCCAAAAGAACACTAGTTCGAATTCCGTCGTATGACTAACCCGCGACCATTTGTGTACGAGATCGCCGACTTTCCACTCGCCATGGATTTTTAAGGAAAATTTCCTATCAAATTTTGATTTTTAAATTTATTTTTAAATATATTTTTATATCGTATTCAATAATTGTATAGCTATTTATTTATTAGTAATATGTTTTTTACTAGTGATAGACGTTCGGGTCGGATCAGGCCTGGTCGCCAAGAGGCGAGTCAGATTTGGGTCGGGTCAGGAATTTTTCTTGGGTCGGATGAAAATATAAAAATGTCATAAGTAATAATTATTTTTTCTATATAAATTGGTGTATCTGATTGGGTCGGATCAGGGTTTGGGGTCATGAGTATGGTCAACGGGTCAGGTCAGAAGGTCCGAGTCAAATTTTAGGCTTTTTTCGAGCAAAAATAGGCTGGTCACCGGATCGGGTTTAGGTCGATTTTCTATCACTATTTTTTACACTAATAAATAATTTCCTACTCAATTCTGTTTAATAAGAAATTTTGTAGATTACGCTTTTTAAAATTTGTTGAATTTTTTTATCAACTATTCGAACTTTTTAATTTCCGAGAAATACTCGTACTCGATACTCGACATTTTTTAGGTACTCGATACTCGTATTCGAATAGAAACAAATTTACTATCTGTACTCCTAATTTTTTCACCTAGTTGCACCTCTACTGAACAAGGGGTGATTGTCCCCCCCCCCAATTCGTCATATAGGATCCAAAAATAGGGTATCAATTCGTATTTTGCCCGCAATTTGGAAAAAGTGGTATTTTTGAGAAAAATCGAAGAAAAAGTGGTATTTTTTAGTATAAAATTCGTATTTTTTCGAGACAGAAATGTAAGGATCCAATTCGTATTTTGGACCCTTCCCCTCTCTTTGGACAGGTATGCATAGACACTTAAAATTTATGCAATTTTTATAGGGCGTGAATTTCGGATGCTCGGCTTCTTGCACTAGCTACCGGACTTGTATTGATAATGGCGGAAGGTATTGTACCATTGCGAGCGGGTGTGATTGTGATTATCCTGTAAGTAGAAGATGTAAAATTTTTTAAATTTTAAAATTTTTTTAAGCGATATAGAATTAGAATTCCCAATTGCGCGAATAGTTGCACCAATTATTGGTATTGTCGTCGTAATGAAGGCTATTGTCAGTAAAAAAAAATTTTCCGGGGGTCAAAAAATTTATTCTTCAGGATCAACGAATTTTCGAATGCGGTCTTCAGCAAATTTATACCCCAACAAAAGATGAAAAAAATTGCAAAAGACCACATTCGAAAATTCGTTGACCCTGAAAAGTTATTCTCGCTTTAAATTTTGTTCGAGACGAGCACTAATTGCAATCCTACGGATTTAAAATCGACGAATTTCGGCTTAGAAAACGAATTTTTAGATATGAATTTTCGCGCTGTGCATTTCAGATCACTCAGTTTTTGACGTGTTTCAGGAAAAAATTTATTTTGTTTAGACAAAAATTTATATAGAAATAAAACGCAATAAAAACAGCCACAATGGCTCAGTTGGTAGAGCAACAACATTGGATTCTAAAGGTCGCGAGTTCGAGTCCTGGTAGAAACAAAAAGTTTTTGCATCAAAAAAATTTTTTGTGAAACACGTCAAAAACGGGGTGGTCTGAAATGGAAACTCAAAAATCCGCATCGACAATTCGTTTTTTAAGCCGAGATACATCGATTTTAAATCCGAGAGGATTGGTTTGGACATCCTGTATTATAAAAATATTTATTCAGCTTATATATGCCGACCCAACTTATTTCTTGATACTATTTTTAAATTCGTAATTCTAAAACGCCATCATGTTCATTTAATCTCATTTCCTATAATGGTAATCGATGGGTAAGGTAGGTGAACATTAATCAAATATTTTTGATGTTGGTGTCAGGAAATTTTACACACCAAAACATTTTTCATTTCCCCTTTTTATAGTTTTATTTGTTCAGCTAGATATGGAAAATTCAAAACAATGAGTATAAAAGCAGCTCATGTTTTGAACAATAACTCATTTTTCAACCAAGCATAAGGTTAAAATTAGCCATGTGCCTATTCAAAGTTTTAAGCTTCGTTTCTATAATTCCGCTGATCTTTTCCTCGACCGTGTATGAAAGAGAATGTGGCCTCACTTATAACGAAGTTGTACCTGATCCACATATTGTTGGAGGAAAACCTAGCATCATTGGAGATTGGCCATGGATAGTGTCGGTTCATGAAAAAGGACAAAAAGTTTGTACCGGAAGTATTATTGCTCCAAGATTTGTCCTAACCGCAGCTCATTGCTATAAGAAAAAAGAGATGAAGTATTATTCGATACATGCCGGATCAAACTATGCGAATGGTGGACAGATGGTAAAAGTAAAGCGGGTTATCACGTTCGATGACTATATTCCTGATCCCGACAAGATTCCAAACGATATTGCTATTATGGAAGTAAGGTTTAAATAAAACACTAATTTTTTATAGGAATTAAAATTTATAAAAAAACGGGGATGGGCACATACCATAAAGAGGGGGCCCCAAAATCTGAAAATCCTGCTAGTTATCCGTAATTGCCAAAAAAATCGGCTGGTTATGCAGTTTTTTGGCTAAAAATGGCTTAAAGGACCAGTCCAGTAAGTTACAGTCATATGAAGAAATGATTACTAGAAAAGATTATGAAAAATGGAGCATTTTTTTGTTTTTACGGCATGTTCTGAATCGTTGTAGTTTTCGAGATAATTGCGTTTGAAATTTTGAATTTGTGTACAAGCTCTTCGTTGTAATAGACGGAGTAGAGTCCCTGTAATTACAACCCCTTGCCCAGGTATGGGTGGAGTAAAACCAATTTTTACGCTTGAAAAAATTACCTAAAAAAATTTTAAGTTCATTTTTGTCAAAGACCAAAAAATAGTTTTCCGATAATGGATTCGTCTGATTGTGCAGCACAACCAGAATTAGTATGAGTTCAGTGTAAAAAAAAACTCCCTTAGTGTAGTGGTTAGGATGTCAGGCAGACACCTACATTCACATGTTCGAGTCCCGTAATCGTCCAAAATATTTTACATGTATCACAACAATTTTCAGCTTGAAACTCCACTTCAATTCCATGAAAATGTGACAAAAATTTGTTTACCAAAAAAATTCAGAGAAACTCCCAATGATGAAGCTTCGATTGCTGGATTTGGGGTAGCTTGGCATGAAAGTAAAATATACGACTCAAAATTTATTCTACTTTTCCTTTTAGGAATGAATGTAACAAAAACAGATAATTTTATATTACGAGAAGCGGTGATCAACTTTAAGGATTTTAATTACTGCAAAGTAGCAGCGTAAGTTTTTTCAAATTGAAATTTAAAAATTACACTTTTTATAGTACTAAATGGAACTACACCTCCAAAAATTACATTTGTGGTGGCGCAAGAGATAAAGGACCCGGAACCGTAAATTATAGTTTTTTTTAGCCTTTAACATTCGTATATTTTAGGGTGGCGGCGGAGGACCGTTGATGTACAAACGAAACAACACACATGGTATGTACAAAAAAATATTTAGAGCTGGTACCTTTTCGTCGGTGAAAAAATTTTGGATTTTTTAGTTAAATTTATCCCAAATAATACTTATTTTTAACAAATTTAAAGGGGAGAAGAATGGCTACTTTATAACTCATTCTCACAACAAAAAAATTTTTTTCCTGAGCATTTTTATCCAACCGGGGAAAAAATTTTTCGATAGTGAGTTATAAAGTAGCCCTAGGGATGTTGTTATATGCCAAAATAGAAAAAGTGGCAAACAGCATGCCAAAACATGGCATTTACATAGCATTTTTTTGGGTTGAAAATCGAAATTTTGCTCGCAAATTGAATTTTTTTTTTTGCTCAGCAATCGAATTTGGTTGAAAAATTGAATTTTTTGTGAAAAATCAAATTTTTGATCAAAAATTGAATTTTGCTCAAAAATAGAAATTTTTACTCAAAAATTTAGGGTGTTATGAAAAATTTTTCGGAACTCGGGACTTGCGCCAATCGATTTCTCGTGCCCGAAAACCCCGAGTACCAAAAATTAGCCAATTCGAAGCCAAAATAAAAAAGTTGAAAAAATTGATTTTTTAACATGGGGTACCCCTTTCTTCGATAGGCGATCACAAAAATTCTTTCGGAACTCGGGACTTGCGTCAATCGATTTCTCGTGCCCGAAAACCCCCCAAGTACCAAAAATCAGCCAATTTGGAAAAAAATTTTTCGGGCCACATTGCACCCTCTTTAAAAAATGTTTTACGAATATTGGGCTTAAAACTAAAAAATTTAGATCCTTATTCCAAAATGCGCTGGTTTGAAGTTGGGGTTGTTGCTGGCGGTGGATATAGGTTGGATAAAGAACATCGATATAAGAGTTGGTGGTCTTTTAGTAAGTTATTACATTCAATTCAGTGGCGTAATTTGTAGGGGGAAACACTAGGAGCCCCCCACCCTCCGTGACTGGAAAAAATTGAAAAAATCATAAGAGTGCCCTTTATGTTTTTACCCAAAAATTTGAAACAAATTTTTCACAACTTAATAAGACCGTAAAATTTTTTTGGTAAATTATTAACCATTTTTAGGTCAAAATTTCGCAGTTTTTGACAAAAAATCGGCAATTTTTGGTTCAATTTTGCCTAAAAAATTTTTTAAAGAAAATTATAGGGTAAGGCTACCTTACGATTTTTGCCTTTTTTGAGATTCTCCCCCTCCGTGCCGGAGTTGAAATTACGCCACTGCATTCAATCACGATCGAAATCAGTGCCGTATACAGGGGGGTTGTTTAGGGTGTTGAAACACCCCCTGTCAGCTTCAAAAAAGTGAAAATATCATAATGTTTTTGGGGAAAAATGGAAAAAAACTAAAATTTTTGAAAAAGAACACCCCCTATGGAAAAATCCTGTATACCGCACTGATCGAAATTTTTTCAGCACTATTTGCCCGAGTATCAGAATATTGCGATTGGATCGAGAATGTTACTAATAAAGAGGCAACTTGTTTCTAACAAGAAATTTTTAAGTAATAAACGTAAATTCTGTTATTTTAGCGATTGTTTATTTAAAAATGAACAAATAAACATTACAACGAAATTACATACAAGGCTTTCTTTAAAGCGTTTTGTTTTTTAGCAAAAAATTTTGTGCTAAGACAAGCAATAGTGCCTTTTTTGAGTCTCATTGTTACAACATTAACGTTTCTGATATTCGGCAGATATCAAATTTATTTTCAATTTTTTTCTACAACTGTTTAGCTGCTCTTTTCTTTATCCTACTCTCCTTTCAAAACACTCATTATTTCTGCTATCACAAGATCAGCTTCCGGTGTACTCTTTGCCTTTTGTAGTTCTTCTTGTATTACCACTTTTAGTTCATCAACTATAAGTGGACGTGACTTAGACGAACGATGTTTGTTCTTTTTTATCTGCTCTTTCGAGAGATTTTTGTGCTAAAACAAGCAACAGTATCTTTTTTGAGTCTCATTGTTGCAACGTTAACAGAAACAATACCACCATCCCCAACAGCATTGCTTAGCGTTCGATGAATTTTTATTAACCAATTTTGCTTGATCTGCTGGAAGATTTGCAACAAACTTTTCCACTGCCGCATTTTTCTCGTTGAACCCAAGTGACTTATTGCTGAGAACCTCACGAGCTTGTTTCTGATAGTCGGCGGATAGACGACCAAATCCGGCGGGAAGCGGCAGCTGGTCAAGGACGTTTTGGAGTAGGCTTTGGAAAACCGCCGAAACTTCCTGTTTTAACTTTAATTCTGGCAAACCAGTTTGTTTTTGAAGAGCAGCAAGCTTTGTATAGGCATCCACCGGGAGAAAACTTTTGAATTCGTTCTAAAAAGGTTTTAACTGCCTGTTTTTTATTTGTGCAAGGTGAGAGAAAAAACTTGAATTAATCGATTTTGAATATTTTTACTGTTTAGAGCATAACTTTTGACCCAAGTGGTCATTTTCCACAATCTTGGTGTCGGATGAATAGAAATTCAATTGAAAACTAAAGGTTATTTTTATGGAAACCCCGAGTTCAAGATTTTCTGAGTTTTCGAAGATTTCAAAATGCCAAACGGAAAAAATGTTCTGTAACTTTAAAATATAAGGTTTCACGATTATTTTAAAATTTAAAATCTACGAGCGCCCTGCCAGGTGGGCCAGATCTAGATCTCCTAGTTGACATGCCGGCTTGCATTGATTTCTAGGGGTTGGTTGTTTGTCTTCTATGATAACAATCAAAAAAAGATTATATTTTATTTAACAAATAAAAAATTTAACAATATTCACACGTATATGGACACATATGTACCATATCTTTATTATCGTTATTAAAATGAAGTGGTGAACCACAATACGCCCATCTGAATGTCCGAATATAACAAAATATTGCATCTTTTTTATCATGACATGAATCAGTTGGTGGTTTTCTTTTGAATCGTTCTTTTATATATGTCTTCATTTTATCACCTAAACTTTTTTCGAGTCAGGGCTTCCACCACGCTTTCGGAACGGTTTTTCGATCACTAATGACATACTAATTTGTTCCGACGCGTTCCGAAACGATCGCTAATAGGCCGTTCTGACGTAGGAATGGCGTTCTGACGTAGGAATCCGACACGCGAATTTCGAATTCCGACGTGGGAACGCGTCGAAACGTTTCGGAACGATTTCATTCACAAAATTTCAATAAAAAAATTTAATCCAAGCGGGATTCGAACCCGCGACCTTGTGAACACGAAGTTTCTGCTTTGTCACTGCATCACTGAGGCTTGTTGATGAGAGAACGTCTTTTCAAACCAAGTGCTAACCTTTTTTTTAAATTATGCATTCATATTATTATATTTTAACAAAAAATTTTGTAAAAATAAAAAAATTAGGGGGTTACCTCTAAAAATTAAAAAATCTGCGAATTTCAAGAATGGCTTCAAATTTTGTGAAAGAAGTCGTTCCGAAACGTTTTTTTCGGAACGTGTCGAAACGCGAAATTCGCGTGTCGGAACGCATCAGAACACCGTTTCAACGTCAAAACGGCCTATTAGTGATCGTTTCGGAACACGTTGGAATGAATTAGTAATGCTATTAGCGGCACATTAGTGATCTCAAAAATTTCGGAACAAATTAGTGGAAGCTTCAGAGTGCGGTCATATTCTCGGCGTTTTTGGGAGTTTCGGGGGGAAAAGGAGGCATTTTTAGACCTAAAAATGGCCAAAATAGGGTCAATATGGTGCACCTTATATGGATCCCGTGCCAGCCGACATCTTTGATACAGCGCCCGAAGGGCACTGGTTGATTAAAAAAAAAGATTAAAAATTACAATATCCGCACGATTTGAAGCAATAATGTCCTGTATGATCAAATCCACTATTCCACTGGATACGAGTGGGATAGTTCGTTTCACATTTTCCGTTGCTTTGAGACTCGATACATAGTTTTTCAAATCCATTAGTATCTTGACAAGCTGTGTAATTTTCAAAAATTGTCATTGGGTGCATAGTCGTTGCTGGAGCTTTTTCGACCCCAATCGTTGCTAGAGGGGGCTCATAATTTGCATCTATGCCTAAAAAACAGGATACTTTATGGATAGAAATATTTTACATTTAGCGTCGCCGTTCGTTTTGTCTTCAATCCAATCACAATAAGCGGAGACTCTAGTGCTTGCGACTAAAATTTTTAACGACTAAAATTTTTATGAGCAGCGGTCAATACGTAGTTTCGAGAAATTATACTTCCCGTACAGACTTTTTTGCCATTTGCATATATGGCAACAACCCAAGGCCAACTGCCTGGAGAACTTCTGTACCCACCAACGACTTGAGGAACTAATCGGTCGGGTACTTCATTATAAGAAATGCCGCATTCATCAATCGAGTAGGAATAAATCATTTGGATATGGGAAATTAAAAAATAGATGCGCAAAAAAGCGATCATATTTTTAAAATGTCGGACTAAAAAATTCGTGAGTAATAAAATTTATAAAAGTACTTGTAATTTTAAAGCTGATCAAACTACTCTCATGTTTAAATATAGCCGATCGACAATACCATTTGCATTATTTGCTAAAAATTGATATTTGTGTTGTTTTGGTCATTATGTACCAGGACGGAAGAAAAGAATTATGTGACAAAAATTAAAATTTATGCATTGTTGACTGACAAGTTTGCTCAACAAAAATTTGCTCAGATCCGTATTTTTTTTAAACCGGAGTTTAAAACGCTTCGCCCTCAATTCTTTACTTGTCGACACCCCGAATAATGAAGGCATTTTTGAATGTTTGATCTCTTCTTAATCAACATTAAAATTTGAAAGCATAATCCAAGTGATATGTCTCGGCAATTTCTCAAGTCGAAACCATTGATCAACATAGCCAATAACGGTATCATAGAATTCTTAAACATAGTTGTACAGGGTGTTCAAGCATAAGTTCCCCGATTCCTCGATAAGAATATACAAAACAGAAAAATATTCACAATTTCGAAAGATTGCTTCGTTTTTTTTAAATAAGGACAAATAATGTGGTGTTTCCAACCTGCTGTGTCACCCTGTAGCTTTTGATCAAAAGGATGCAGCTGTGTGACATAAAAACACTTTTTTTTCACTTATTTTTATTGACATAAAAATAAGTGAAAATTCTTAGAAAACAGGAACTTTTTGGATAAGGATTTACAAGTTATAAAAATTTAGACTTACGCTTTGCGTATAATTGTATGTTCCGGGATGGAAATTTAAAATCTACAAGCGCCCTACCAGGTGGCCCAGATCTAGATCTTCTAGTTGACATGCCGGCTTGCATTAATTCCTATGGGTTGGTTGTTTGTCTTTTATGATAAAAATCAAAAAAAGGTTAACATTTTATTTAACAAATAAAAAATTTAACATAATTCACACGTATATCGACACTCTTGTACAATTTTATTAGCATGATTTACTGCCCTTGTATTCATATCTGTATTAAAATGAGGTAGTGGTGAATCACAATACCCCCATCTGAATCTCTGAATATAACAATATACTGCATGCATTTTATCATGACATAAATTAGTTGGTGGTTTTTTCTTGAATCGTTCTTTTACATATGACTTCATTTTATCACCTAAAATTTTTTCGAGTCAGAGTGCGGTCATATTCTCGGCGTTTTTGGGAGTTTCGGGGAAAAGGAGGCATTTTTAAGCCTAAAAATGGCCAAAATAGGGTCAAAAATAAATTTTTGGACGTTTTCCTAAAAAATAGTATTTTTTAGTACCATTTTGAGAAACTTTGAAATAATATTGTGGAAAAATATTTTAAAAATTTCTGACAATTTTTCAATGGCGAACCCCCCGCTTCCCCCCTCCCCCTAAATATTTCCTCTGTGTAAGAAGAATTTTCTATAACTTCTAATGACGAACAAAGTTGTAGGAAAATTTTTTCTCTACCAGGAACTTAATTATTCGCCAATGCGAAATCCACCAGAACACCGACTTTTAGGGGGAACAGAATCGAAATTTTGTAACATACCGGCACGCTATATCACAATGTAACCAATGCATTGGGACAGAGACACGTTGGTTACATTGTGACAGCGTTGAAACCAGACTATAAATAGCAACTCAAAATCTGATACGCGACAAAATCTAATGGTGCATCAAACCTATGCCCGATTTCATATCGATTGTAAAAAAACACAAACTTTTGAAGGGAATGATTTGAGAATGGGGTTTTTTGTGGGAATTTGGGGGAGAAGAATATTTTTTATGCATAATTTTTAAAAAAAGTTTGCTTTTTGTTAGGAAATCATCTTTTTTGCATGGGGAATCATGGAAAAACGTATTTTTTGCGTGTGAAATCATGAAAATCTTTTTTACGCGTGGAATAATGGAAAACATCTTTTTTGTGCGGGTAAGCATGGAAAAATATCTTTTTGTATGGGTAAAATATAGAAAAATCTTTTTGGGTGGATAAATCACGGAAAATATATTTTTGAGGGGACCCATAGAAATCCAAAATTTTTTAGGGGGAACTCATGAAAACCCTGTATTTTTAAGGGGGAAAATATGGAAACCCATGACACTGGTTGATTAAAAATTACAATATCCACACGATTTGACGCAATGATGTCTCGTATGATCAAATCTGCTACTCCACTCGTATCTTTCACATTTTCCGTTGCTTAGAGACTCGATACATAGTTTTTCATATCCAATAGTATCTTGACAAGTTGTGTACTTTTCAAAAATTGTCATTGGGTGCATAATCGTTGCTGGAGGGAGCTCATAATTTGCATCTATACCTAAAAAAACAATAGGAAATTTTATGGATAGAAATATTTTACATTTAGCGTCTCCGTTCGTTTTTTCTTCAATCCAATCACAATAAGCGGAGACTCTAGTGCTTGCGACTAAATTTTTTTTCTTTTTTACGACTTGTAAGATTACTATGTGACAAATCATTTTTTGAACCACTATAATAAGCACCAGCGAGAATACCCACTTCAAACCAGCGTGGACCATTTTTTCCTTGTAATTTCACCATAAATGGTCCTCCATTATCACCCTAAATAAAAATAATAAAATTTGAAAATTTTACAAAATTTTACTGGACCACTTCCTCGTTTATATGCACCTAAACAAATATAATTTTGCGATGTATAATTCCATTCTTTCCTAAGAATTTAAAAAAATTATTAAAGGGGGTAAGAATCAGGGACTAATCTCTGAAAAAAATTTTTTTGCCAAAACAGCCTATATAGGGGTAAAAGCATGCAAAAAATCGATTGCGCGCATTCCCGAAACGTGAAAATACTTCATTGACTCTGATTCAGGAAAATAGATGTGTATTGAAGTGAAAATCGAAAAATTTTAAAATTTCTCCCTCAAAATCATCTTTCTGGGGATAATTTCATACGGGGAATCGATTGCGAACATTCCTGAATTTAAAAAATGCTTCCTTGACACTGATTCAGGGAAATAAGAGTGTGTATTGAAGCGAAAATCCAACATGTACTAATTTCCCTGAATCAGGGTCAGGGGAGCGTTTCCAAGCTTCGAGAATGCGCACAATCAATTCCCCGCATGAAATTACCCCCAGAAATATGATTTTGAAGGAGAAATTTCAAAATTTTTCGATCTTCGCTTTAATACACACATCTATTTCCCTGAATCAGGGTCAAGGAAGCGTTTTCAAGGTTCAGGAATGCGCGCAATCGATTCCCAGCATGAAATTACCCCCAGAAATATGATTTTGTTAAAGAAATTTCAAAATTTTCGATTTTCGCTTCACTACACACATCTATTTCCCTGAATCAGGGTCAAGGAAGCATTTTTACGCTACAAGAATGCTCGCAATCGATTTTTCGCATGATTTTACCCCTATATAGTCTGTTTTGGTAGGCGTGGCGACAGTTGAGGACGGACATTTGAGGACGGATATTTGAGGACGGAACATTTGAGGACGGCCATTTGTAAACGGGACATTTGAGGGCGGAATATTTGAGGATGGGTGTTATTTAGGGCCTAAAAAACATATCCCATCTTTGTTCCTCAAATGACCCTTTACAAATGGCCGTCCTCAAATGTCCCATCCTCAAATGTCCGTCTTTAAATAACCATCCTCAAATGTCTCATCCTCAAATGCTCGTCCTCAACTGTCGCCACGCCTTTTGGTAAACAAATTTTTCGGAGATTAGTCCCTGATTCTTACCCATTTAAATAAATCGATTTCACCATACGTGCACAAGGGAAGAACAGTCCCCCCCCCTATAGACGCCGCTTTGGAAAATTTTATGATGCCCATAGCCGCATCGCCGTCGAAAAATTGAAAAAACCATTTTTGACCAAAAATTGAACATTTTTCATCTAAAATCGTTAATTTTTCATCAAATTTTTGTCAAAATTGCCTATTTTTGGCTCAAAGTCGCAATTTTTAGTTGTTTTTGGTCTAAAATAGCAATTTTTAAGTGTTTTTAGTAATAAAATCTATATTTAGACCATAGACGCTCCAAAAAAAGCGACGATGGGTTTACATGGCCGACCATAGCCGCACTTTTGAGGGTTGCCCCCTCCTTGTGCACGTATGAATTTTACTTACGTAAATCTTTGACAATGGTCAAAATGTTGGAATGGTATGTTTGTTTCTGTCATTCTAAAGTTATTAAGACCTATTGAATTCCAATCGAGTTCTATTTTAAAAAAATTTAATACGATTTTTTAAAATTAAAATTACCACCGAAGGCAGCCAGAAAAGCAATATTTAACGGTATCTCTACATAAGATTTAGGCAAGCATATTTTTGTAATGTTTTGATTAAATGTTAATGGAGTTTTCAGCTAAAAAAGAAAATTATCGCGAAAAATATGTGAATCAGTTTAGTAAGTAGCGGAAATTAAGTGTTCACAACTCCCGGTGTTGGATGGCCGGGAGTTCAAAGGTGCGGACAGTGAATCTGTACGGAGCTGCAGGTCACTGGTTCGATTCCAATTTAAGTCACTAAGATTTTGCTCAAATGCCGACTATTTGATCGGCAAAATAATATTGAGCATTGTCAGGGGATCCGATGGCCGGGTGTTCTAAAGCGCTGGCCGAAACCCTGTATCGAGCTGAAGGTCCCGAGTTCGATCCCGGGTGGAGTCATAATGATTTTGCCCAATTTCCGACGATTTGATGAGCAAAATCAGAGTGAGCATCACAGTTAACGTTTGGCCGAGTGGTCGCTTGGCCGAAAGTTTTTCCAGCTAAAAAGGATTTATTCACAAACTAAAAATTACTTGGAATAAAGCAATATCATTTGGAACAGAATCGGAGGAATAAAAGTCATTAAAAATTATCACATCTTCTACATCAATATCAATCCCGTCCCCACCTCTTGTTAAAATTGACCCGGCGTGAATCGAGAATTGAACAATTTTATCATTGGAACCTTGGGTACCAATCTTGCAATGAGCAGCGGTCAATACGTAGTTTCGAGAAATTATACTTCCCGTACAGATTTTTTTGCCATTTGCATATATGGCAACAACCCAAGGCCAACTTCCTAGAGAACTTCTGTGCCCACCAACGACATTTGTGTCTAGTACTTCATTGTGAGAAATGCCGCATTCATCGTCATTGGAAAAAATTGCCATTGGGTGCATAGTTGTTGTTAGAGGGGGCTCATAATTTGCATCTATACCTAAAAAAAAAACAGGAAACTTTATGGATAGAAATATTTTACATTTAGCGTCGCCGCCCGTATTTTCTTCGATCCAATCACAATAAAATGACACTCGTGTGCTTAAAACTAAAACTTTTGTTATTTCCTGACAGGGAATTTTAATTTACTATGTGACCAAAATCTTTTTGGACCGTCTTCTGGGTAAAATCCACCTTTGATGAGTCCGATTTCAAACCAGCGTGATTTGAAATCATGATTCAATAATTTATCCATTAATGGACCTCCACTATCACTCTAGATAATAAAATAACATAGAAAAAAATTAAAAGAAATTTACAGGAGCACTTCCTCTCTTCTGCGCACCGGAACAAATATAGTTATCTGATTTGAAACCCCAATGATCACTAAAAAATTATATTGAGATCAATATTTAAAGGACCAGTCCAGTCAGTTACAATCATATGAAAAAATGATATATTCGAGATCATGAAAATGGAGCATTGTTTGTTTTCACAGCATGTTCCGAATCGTTGTAGTTTTCGAGATAATTGTTCTTGAAATTTTGAATTTGTGTACAAGCTTTTTGTCGTAATACACAAACTTTTTAAAAAATTTTGCGGAAAAATCGATTTTTGCATCGATTTTTTAAACTTTCATAAAATGAACATTTTAGCAATTTTTTATAGCTAAATGAGGCAAACAAAATGACACCAAAATTATCCAATTTGAACATTGTTTTGGGTTATTGAAACGGAAATTCTGATTCATGTTTTCGTTTAACCCAAAACAATGTTCAAATTGGATAATTTTGGGACATTTTGTTCGTCTCATTTAGCTATAAAAAATTGCTACAATGTTCATTTTATGAAAATTTAAAAAATTGATGCAAAAATCGNCGTCTCATTTAGCTATAAAAAATTGCTACAATGTTCATTTTATGAAAATTTAAAAAATTGATGCAAAAATCGATTTAAAAAACTCCAAAAAGTTTGTGTATTACAACGAAGAGCTTGTAACAAATTCAAAATTTCAAACGCAATTACCTCGAAAACTATAACGATTCAGAACATGCCGTAAAAACAAAAAATGCTCCATTTTTCATGATCTTTCCGAATATATCATTTTTTATATGATTATAACTGACTGGTCCTATAAACGGTGGATTTGTGGTTTGAAGGGGCATCTCCTCCCCCCGTTTATCTATCCCTTTTAATTAAATAAGTTACGCCTACTTCACATGTTTACAATAGTTAAACTCTTGAAACGGCATTGTTGTTTCCAAAAGTCTGTAATTTCTCATATCGGATGGTTGATACCATGGTTTCCAATGAACTTCTAATCTCATAGAAAATTTTTACATTTTTAAAAATTTATATTTACCTCCAAAACCAGCTAGAAAGGCGTTTTTTAATGGAACTTCTTTATAAGATTTGGGTAAACATACTCTTGAAATGTTTTGGTTAAATCTTAGAGGGGTAGCTAGCTAAAATTAAAATTAAATCGTTGAATCGTAAGGACAATAAGAGCGATGTTGAATCCGACGCAAAAAAGGCCTCTCATGATGTATTGGTTAGTGTGTAAGGCGGGTAAATAACCGGCGAAGGTTCGAGTCCCTGTGTCTCCCAAAATCTTTTATCCGAATCCTAACATTAAAAACAATCTTTTTAATCCCTGAATACTTACTTCAAAAAGAGCAATATCATTTGAAATATTTTCCTTGGTATAAAAGTCATCGAAAATTTTAACACCTTTTACTTTAACAACAACAGCTCCACTTGCAAAAATTGACCCTGCATGAATCGAGAACTCAACGATTTCATCTTTCCCATAAGTACTCTCAATATAACAATGAGCTGCAGTCAAAACATAGTTTCGAGAAATTATACTTCCTGTACAAATTTTTTGACCATCCGCATATATAGCAACAACCCATGGCCAACTGCTGGGCTTACTTCTATGCCCATCAACTACGTGATTAAGGATTTGAGGTGCAACTTCGGTATACGAAATGCCGCATTCATTAAATGATTGACAATGGCAACGTTGAATATAATAAATTAAAAAATAAATGCACAAAATTGAGATCATGATTTTAAAAGTGTGGGGCGAAAATTTTATGAATATTTTTATATAAACGGATGTAAAGCTGGTTAAACTACACTTGTTTATTTTTTATCGAGTATCTAATACAGTTTGAATAATTGTCTAAAAAAGCTAACAATGTTGTTTTGTCAATAAGCACGGGTGGGAAGAAAAAGGATTATAGAGGATGTAGGATTTTAAGCTATATTTAGGTTTTTGCATAGAATATTTAAAGGGGGTGTACTTTGTAGTCGGATCTCGAAAAAAATTTATTTTCACAAAAAAGACACTATTGGAGGTAAAATCATGCGAAAAATCGATTGCGCGCATTCCCGAGGTTTGAAAACGCTTTCCTGACCCTGATTTAGGGAAATTAGTACACGTGGAATATTCGCTTCTATACACATTTATTTTCCTGAATCAGGGTCAAGAAAGCATTTTCACGCTTCGGAAATTCACGCAATCGATTTCTGAGGCCCGATTCTCTACTAGTGAAAAAAACCGCATCGAAAACGGTGTTTTCTGTCAAAATATCGTCCGATGCATAAAAATCACGATTTTTCCATGTAAATTGTGTGTTTTGAGATTTTTTCAAGTCGATTTAAGCGAAAATAAAATGGTTTTTGATGCGGTTTTTTTCAGTATACCGGTTTTTCTCTAATACAACCCCCGGGGGTTGTATTTTTCGATCCATCTCTAGAGGGGGGGTTGTATTAGGAGGGGGGTTCTATTAGAGGGGGTGGTTGTATTTTTCGATTAAATTTTGAAAAAAATTTTTGAGCATAATGGTCTTCACTTATGATTTTTTGAAAATTTTTGTACAAATTTTAAGGTATTTTTTTTAACTTTTTCGGATTCTGAAATCCGGAATCCGATTCTGGATTCAGAATCTGAATCCGAATTCTGATTCACAATCTGGATTCTAAATTATGATTCTGAATTTTGATTCTGAATTCAGATTCTGAATCCGGATTCTAAAATATGATTCTGAATCCGGATTCTGATTCACAATCTGGATTCTAAATTATGATTCTGAATCCAAATTCTAAATTCGGATTCTGAATACAGATTTTGAATTCGGATTCTGAATCTGGATTTGGATTCTGAATCTGAACCCTAATTCCGGATTCTGAATCTGAATTCAGAATCCAGATTTTGAATCTGGATTCTGAATCTGGATTCCGAATCCGGATTCAGAATCCTGAATCCGGATTCTGAATTCAGAATCCAAATTCAGAATCCAGATTCAGAAAAAAGATTCAGCATCCGAATCCAGAATTCGGATTCAGAATCCGGATTCTGAATTCGGATTCTGAATCCGGATTCTGAATTCGGATTCTGAATTCGGATTCTGAATCCGGATTCTGAATTCGGATTCAGAATCCGAATTCAGAATCCGGATTCTGAATCCGAATTCTGGATTCGGATTCTGAATCCAGAATCCGAAATTCGGGTTCAGATTCAGAATCCGAATTCAGAATCTGTATTCAGAATCAGAATTTAGAATTCGGATTCAGAATCATAATTTAGAATCCAGATTGTGAATCAGAATCCGGAATTCAGAATCCGTTTCAGAATCCAGATTCAGAATCTGGAATTCGGGTTCAGATTTCAGAATCCCGAATCCGGATTCAGAGGGGATAGCAATTTGGGGGGGGGGTTGTAATTTTTTTATACATCTCTAGAGGGGGGGGGGGGTTCTATTAGGAGGGGGGTTGTATTTTTTTATACGTCTCTAGAGGGGGGTTGTATTAGAGAAAAACTGGTATTTTGAAAAAGACTGATTGGATCATATTCAGCATACTCTCTTACCTAATACTGAAAAATTTTTTTGTCGAAAACGGATTTTTGGATCGAAATTTAGTAGAATAAAGCTAGGTGAGATACTTTCCGTACAACCCAATATATGATCAATCATCAATCATGAGACCTAATTGTTTTTTTCAAATTTTCACGCTGATCTTCAATCAGACTACGGATCCATTCGATCCGATTGTTAGCTTGTTTGTTTGAAACCATACGCCCCTGTCTGAGACAATCATTTGATTAAATGTACTTTTTATTTGTGTGCTACACAAATTCATTCATTATACATACATGTGAATGCACTTAAACATTAAAATGGATAAAAATAAATCCAGTAAACGAGACTA